>JAOUZG010042725.1:4344797-4373267 GCA_026289955.1 Argiope argentata
TGTGTGTGTGTGTGTGTGTGTGTGTGTGTGTGTGTGTGTGTGTGTGTTATATTAGCATCCTGCTTTGGAAGTAACACTAGGTCTATTTCGGAACCGACACTTTAATTTAAAACCGCGCTCAGATGTCGAGAAAGAAACCTGAGGCGGTATCACTTGACAAAACTTCCGCATCAACAGAAGGGGCACTTCCCTATAATGTTAGATTTAAAGTGAAACAGGAAATCACATATGACGGATATTTACTGTAACTGAGTTCTTAACTTGGAATCTTACGAGCCCAAACCAATACCACTCCGAATAAACATCATGGCCTTGTTAAATAACGTAGCTGAAAGTCTAAGAAATTGCACCACTAGATCGTGTGGGAATTATTTTTAGTTGTCGGGGATTTTCAAAGAGAGTCACAAAGTCTTTTTCAAATATATTTGGGTAACTGTATCCACAAACTGAATCAGTAATCGTGACTTCTTGAAATTAGATGATAGGTAATTCCATGCAGTGATTCTGAAGTTTAGTTTAGTTGTATTAACGCTCCCTTTTTTCAGCAATATTAAGGCTAAATCGTAATTTTGAACGAGGTCAGATGACGAGCTAGCCTCCTCCTTTCCAAGCTTCCAGTAGAAAGATATTTGACCGCAACGGATTTAATGTACACCATAGCCGCTTACATGACGGTAACAGAGTCTCAAACTTGAAACTCTCCGTTGCCGAAGCTGAGGCCTTACCACAAGGCAGTTACACTGAAAGAGAAACGTTCCACGGAACCAAAGCTAAAATGGTTAAATATTATAAAAATTCTACATCTTAAATTAGAATCATACTTAAATGGTTTAGTAATATTAAAGCAAAAATATTAACTATATCGGAGCAAGTGGTACTGCATACCAAAGACATCCTGCTGAAATTATCACCTAAAAAACTAGTGAAAAAAATCCATAATACATTTTTATGGCAGACGAATGAAAGTGTGTTAAATTACTATGTGTACCCCCAAATGACAGGTTCTTTAGAAGATGGATGTTACAGTTTCTCACTCTAGGTCAAGGAGAAGTAGGCAAAAAAAAAAATCTTGAAGCTATTTCAGAAGTACACGGATTATTTCAACCATTTTTCAACAATGGGTGCATCTTTTCAATTAATCATCATCATTTTGAAACAAAGAAGCAACGAAATTGAAACTCGCACCATAGCTTCTGGAAATACCGAAGCCTAAAAATTACTTTTCCATCATTATAAAAATTAAAAAATATATATCCATTAAAAAATATTAATTTTTTGTTTTATAATTTGGCCGTTTTTATTTCGAAACAATTTTTTTAAAATTTTAATTATATTTTACTGCAATATATTTTATTATTGCGATGAAACTCAAATGGCTTTCATTCTTGTTTTCTAAATTTTCATCCTGGCTTTTTATCTCAATGTTGATGATTACGGTATGCAAATTCGGTTTATTTTTCTATGTACAATGAGGTTTCAACATTAAAAAAATGGAATTTTTAATGAAATTATTCAATATTTTTGCGCCAAATTTAACTTTTAAATCATTTTTTTAAAGTGAACCCATTTTTAAATACAATTTATTGTTTCCCCTATTATAATTGTTTGTATAAATATATAATCAGAAATGTGGAGAAATACAAGTCATAATGAGCAAGTGATAAAAGTTTGAAAAAATGGGTTTGTTTATAAAAAGTTGAATTTTCAAATATGCTGCTGAGGATCCTATTCATTCATTTCTACACACATCATTTAATTGAAATATTTGGCAACCTTTAATTTTCTCAAACTGGTCGACAAAGACGACTAGTAATTAAATAAAGAAAGTTTTCATTTAGCGAGAATAAGTTTTTTTGTCTACCCGATTATGAGCTTACATTCCCACTGTTTTGAGTGCAACACTGAATGATTTAAACAGATATATTATTTACAATCTATTCCAAAGTATAAAAAAATGAAAGAAAAGAGAAAAAAAAGGAAAGAAGGTTTCGTCCAATGATAAAATGCCAAAAGCTACTTTCAATAATAAAACTTTGGATGGCACAAAAAAATAAATAATCATAGAATTATCTGAATAAATCTCAACAATACTATGCTGAAGAATAAATCAGATAATATATTTATTCCAAAAATATATTATCTGAAAGGACTTATTAAAATACCTTTGTATTATAAATTAAAATTCCATATAGAAAGCAGTTTGTGAAAACAGACATCAATAAATATTCAATACAACGGAGGGCATTTTTCTTATTTATAATAATACCATCTGTCTTTTTAAATTGCCTTTTGCCATCTGCCTGCATGAAATATTATCGTTTTCACTCAAATATTTCAAAATATTAATAAAAGTTTATAAAAAGTAGAAAAGTAATTATTATATAGCTTTGAAAAATCGTCTTGATTCGAGAAATAGCACATTATGCTTTCTTAGTTAATAAATTCAATTTTAAAAAATTCTGCTAGAAGTGTTTGCTTATTATTTAAATTATATGCTTATTATTATGCTTATTATTTAAAAAATCTAAATAGTAATAATCATATTTTTATAAGAGTTTGGTATTATTCTTTTTAACATAATTAAAAAAATGGAAAACTAAACTTTTCTCGATAGATTTTTTTAAAATGTGAAATCATGTTTGTAAAAACGAATCACGTACTGATTACATATGAATATTTTTCAATCATATCTACATAGGCACTGATCATTTAAATAAAAAAAATCATGAATTCGCTTAGTTTAATTTATTATTTGAAATCATCTACTATATTACAGTATTCATTTTGTATTTTTAAACTTACAATTAGTTTGTAATGGTGAAATCGGGTTCCAGATGGCGCTAAATGACTTTCTTTTCTTTTGTGCAAAAAAACTCTTTTTTTGTAAAATCGTGCTTTTTCTGGAGAGCACCGACACAGATGAAATTAGAATGCTAAACCTTATCTAAATATAAAATTTGATGCAAATCATTAGGTCCGTTTCCGAGGTATATATACACTCACACATATATATACACGAATTACTTGTTTGAAGTTATAAGATATAAATAATAAAAAAAATAGCAACAAAATAAATTCACATCATCGCCATCTATTGAAGTTAAAAATATTCTTCAGAGGAAAATGATCAAAAAGAGTTATATTTTAGTTCTAATTTAAAATAAACTTTCAGGATTCCAATTCTATTAACGGAACTAAATTACTCGAAATATCGAATTCAATTTTACTTTCTTTCCACGCTATTTCGAATAAAAATTCTTCTGTTTTCTATAGTTGATACAATACATTTTAGATTTATTTTTTCAGGAAATTAAATTCGTTTCTTGTTGAAATATTTCCTAGAATGAAATAAAACCAGAATTATCTGACTAAATGGAAATAAATATCTTTATTCATTTTTAATAGATATGAAAGATTTAAAATATGACAAAAAGAAAATACTAAGACTTTTTAAAAACTGTTTTCTATTTTTTAAAATTTTCTTTGATCATTATTTTATGTCGAGGGCGTTTTTAAATTAAAATATACGATCTTATTTCTAATATTTCATCTGAAAATATTATATTTAAATTTGCTCTTTTATGGAACTTTTTATTTCTATTATTTTATAATTTGATTTTCTTTGTAATATGTAATAAAAATATTAACTTTTATCCTTAAGATAATAAGATAGAAACAAAAAAACATTTTAATTTGAATAATATTAATGTTTATTGATGACAAAAGATTGCCAATACTTAAAAAATACCTTAAAATAGTTCCTATAAATATAACTCCAAAATGTAGGTTACAGTTAACATAACCAAAACTATTTTGGAGGCTAATCCATTAGAGTATTATAAAAGATTCAAGAATTCTAAAATTGCCACTTTATTTTATAAAATTATTTAAAAACAGTAGATTTGGTCAACAATAATTCAAATATTATTTTCTAAAAATCAATCATAGATTTCAAAATCTTGAACAGAGCTCCAAACAATCAGGTTTAGAAAGGGAAAAATCATGTTATCATAGATATAAATTTCACTTCAATTATTTAAAATTCTCATAGAAAACTGGTAACTTAAACAATCGTTATTTTTAAAAAATTCATTATTTTTATTCAACAAAGGGCGATAAATAGTTCAAGATGTTAGAAATTCTCAATAAATTACTTTAAAATAAATTTCATAAAGAAATTCTATAAATTACTACCTTATCGAATCTTTAAATTGAATCATTAGTAAAATCAAATCAGTGATAGCTTAAATCCTATAAAAGCGAGTATTTTAAATGTTTGAATAAATGTAAAAATAAATAAAAAGCAATGCAATTTACCAAAACTAAATTACGTTAGAAATTACCTATTTAAAATGCCCATGTGAAATTCGATATCAGTAAGTTTCGATCTATACGGTAACATAATAAGATGTCTTATCATTTTTAGAAATTTAAATATACATTTTATTTAAGAAATTGCATGCGAAAGTCAATTTAAAAAATTCCAAACCTGGGAAAGTCTTTTTTAAAAATAAATTATCAGTTGATTTGCTGTTTACTTCAATTAATGTGAAGTATATTCTGATTTGTTTCTCACGTTTCTGTCTCTTTATTCCTTTTCGATTAAAAAAATTATAAAGAATAACGTGTTTTTATTGGTGTAAAAAAATAAATAAAAATCGTTTGCAAACAGATTTGCTAAATTTCTTTTGAGAATTACAGCTGTGTAGAATGTAGAGAGTAGAAGGATAAAATAAAATAAATATATAAAAATAAGAAAATAATGCGATAAAAATTTGCAAAAGATTAAGAATATATAAAGAAATGTAATATTTCATAATTTTTTTAACTGTAACTTCCTTTTGGTTCCTTCTTATTGATTCATTCGATGTATGTATATAAAAATATTGATACTCTAAAAACAGTAATAATTAAAAAAAAGTTTCAAAATCTACTTATATAAAATTAAATTTCGTTGATTCCTATTAATTTTTTAATCAAAAAAAGTATTTATAAGTAGAGAAAGAAAGTACGAAGTCATTATTTAAGCACAGGTACAATATCAAAATCAATAAAGATTTTGCCTAAACCCGATTTTACAGAACTGCAAAAAAATTGTAATAAAAATCATTGCGAAATAATTTTTAGTTTTCATCACTTGCGATTACCAAAAGAGATTAATTCTTTATCAAAAGATTTTTTAAATAATTTTCTACTTACTTTTTTTGTCAGAATTATGTTTTTTTGTTTTGCTTTTTATTTTCTCAAATCCATAGCACAATTAGAGAAAATGTAGATATCATCAACAAATTTCAACTTGATTTTTTAAAATTATCTCTACAGAGCTGCCGGTGCTTATAAAAACTAAATTTCTCAAAATGTAATATTAATCTATACTACTATTATTAATTTGAAAATTTAGATGGATGGATGGGTGATGTCAATAAATCACGTCAGAACAACTGAACGAAATTGAATGAAATTTAGCACATAGATTATAGTCTAGAATAGGACATAGGGTACTATTTATTTAGGTTAATTTAGTGGTTCATTTTTATTAATTAAAAACTAACTTTCCCGTAAAAAATCTTTCCTTTCCCTTTTCCAAATAAGTAAGACTTCGGTTTTTTTTCCTACTTTAATGAGGTTAGGCTTAATGTGTTTTCGAACGATTATTTCAAACCATTCTGTTTATTTTCTTAGTGTTTGCTGCATTTAAAATTAAATATTGCTAATTTATCAATTTTTGAAAATCAATTAATATTCAATTACTATTATGTATGTAACAATTTATACATCATACAATTTTCAAAAGCAAATATGTTTATCATTTTCCACTATAGCCTTGAATAATATTACGCTTCCAAAAAAGATATAAGCAACATTTTTTTCTTCAAAAAATATGCGAATTTGCTTATAAATATTATTAAAATATTAATATAAAATATTTGTAATATTATTAAAATATTATATAAAAAATAGTGTTTTTTTAAAAGAATGCGCATTTAATCGATCAATAAATCACTTCATACAAAACATTAAATTATATTTTATTTCGAAATTTTTCTTATGATTGTGTACGAATATTTTCCATCTACCTTTTACATTTGACATGAAAGTTAAATATTTGAGACATTTTTAAAAAATGTGGTTAATGGAAGCTATTGTATATCCTACAGATATATTTCATGAAGTATTACCTTCGCTTGTGGGGTCTCTCTAGGGGCGTCGCAGGAGTTTAGGTGGGTGCAGCTCATGTTTTATCTATATATGTGTATATAAATTATTTACTTTATCATGTTCCTATTTTTTATTACAACCTTATGAATTTCAATCACCTATGGAATGTGACAGTTACGTTTATGCTTTCAATATAGAATTCAATAATCCTCGATTCTAAACTTCAAATGTAAGTTTTCGTTCAAAATTTGGCAACAAAAAATATGTTAACAAGTCCTTGCAATTCACATTGTTGATAAATTAATAAATTAGTGATTTTCGTCATTTATTGAAATATTTCTATAAAATCAATAAACACAACTAAAAATTATTTACTTAGGCATCATGAATGCAAATAGTATTAAAACAATAGCTACAGTACAAACAATAATGAATATATATTTTTAAATCAACATAATAGTACAATAGCCAACATGGCATTTAACTTGCTCTCAGTGATAATGCAGTGCTTGATCCCGGGTTCGATCCTGCAAGATTCTCTATCCGAAATGTTATCCCAACCAAAATATGCCACTTATGTCCATTTAGTGGAAATCAGGGTTGCAGTGGCCAGATAATAAGGCTCCAATTTCTCAATTGTAGGATTTTAAATTGGAAACCCAGATCAACCGAAGAAACGTCGTATTAGAGGGTCCAGTGCAGACTAAATCTGTCGGAGCAAAACGTCTTGCCGCTGGTGGGATGTGAAAGAGAGGAGTGCCATTTCAAGTGCCCCCCCCCCCCTCATCATCTGATCTTGGTTAAAAACTACGAAAATCATCCCAAAATAGAGTTACTATAAAACGTGACGTTAATATAACTAAACTAAAACAGTTGAAGTTCAATTTTTTGTGGAGAAAGAGGAGACCTCCATTGTTGTGGTGCGGAAGTTGGGAAACATTCTTGCTGATTCAAAAATCGCCGTCGACCTTCAAGTTGAGATTCAAAATTACGATGTCTACCCCAAAGTAACAGCCACGATGCTTCAGATATTGCCAAGTCAACATAACAAAACCTTCATTTTTTATTTATTCTTTCAAAAAATATTATTAGAAAAACAAGATGCATTTGTTTTTCAACATCAGGGAACAGGGGGGGAGGGAAATAACTCTCCTGTGAAAATTACCTTGTCGAAATTTGGCAACCATTAGTCCAATAATTTGCTCTGAATAAAGCCAACAAACCCATACACATTCTCTTTTATTATTAGTAGAAGCAAATATAATTTCAAGTACTTATTTCTGCAATTATTTTCGCATCCAAACAATAGACAAGCCTAAGAAAAAATCCACCCCCCATGCACACATCTCCCCCTTCTTCTACCAATGTAAATTTGGAGCGGTTATTTTCATATAAAAATTTCAAAATAAAGAAATAAAGTACGAAAATATAAAATAAATTTTCAAAAAATAGTAAAGACAAACGATAATAAATTCTTCAATGTTCGTCTGCTTTGCTTTTATTTTCTCATATACGTGGAATCGACGGTAAAAATTATATTTTCCAATGCTTATAACAAGAGAACCCATTATTACAGTTTCTACCTATAAATTCACATGTATTATGAAATAAAGAAAGCTCACTATTTGTGGGAGAAAAAAGCAGCAAATCCACTTATTATTATCAAAAATGTGTATTTGTTTATATCACTAAATTCCTATTCTTAGGAATATTTGCTTGGAGATATTATTCTTCTATATAAATATTTCAAGACTGTTATTCAAAATTTCGTTTAACAATGGCAGCATAAAATTAGATTATTGAGAATAAAAGGATTCGTACTTTTGGTGAAATTTCAGAAAAGCAATTCCTCATTATTTCCACTCTCAAAGCGCATCTTCATTTAAATTAATTTTAGATGTTATTATCTATACAAATAGTATAGTAAGTAAACTATACTATTTGTAGAAACTTTTTGCGTTTACTTTTCATTCCAGATATCTTATCATTACGGAATGATTCCAAATAAAGTATTTGGAGTTTTTTTTAACCAAAGAAACTGGACCTAATTTAAATAATATTTGTGATGGTATTATATAAAACCGGAGAAAAAAAATTTGTGCAACATTTCAAAATACAAAATATAATTAATTAGAAATTATCTTCTTTAATAATCCAACTGTTCGGCATTTCAATGAAGGGACGTCACATTCAGATGATGCTACTAATTTATCGTTTGGCTTTTTACTTTTATTTATTTAAGGCTTACAGACAGCGCTACCAATTTATTGTTTGGTTTCTGACTTTTAATTTATTAATCTTGAGCCAAAAATAATCGAGAAAATATTGTTTGATGTTTCTCCCATTTTTTTTTTAGATTTTACTCATCGAATTTTTGTAATATTCAATTTATTTTTATTCTTTAACGATGTTTTACACACTTTATAATCGTATTTTTTATGGTTTTAACCGCTACTTTTATAAACTGTATTTCCTCATTGAACCTGTAAATATATTGTAAATATGTTAGTTCAATTTTAAATTCAAGCTGCATTATATTCATTTGATTTTACCATGCATACAATAGCTTTTAGAATATTCCAGTAACAGTGAATTTGGAATAGAAATATTTCCTATTACTTTAAACTCCCACAGAACATAATTAGTATAAATAAAGAATTTTTCGTTTTTCGTTTTATTATAAAATATTCATTGTCATTACAAACTAAAAACTATAAGTAAATGGATACTATCTTCAAAATCACGATAAAAGGATTATCTATTTTTTTAAAAAAATTCCAAATGGCAACTGCAATGAAAGCACAGAAATAAGCATTTTATATAATAAAATTTTATTTTATTATATAAAAAATAAACATTTCAATCAATAACAAATTAATCATCAGTTTAACAGAATATAAACAAGCACTTTAATCAATACATTCTTATTTTAGCTCTTGCAAACGATAATGGACCGTCTTCAAGAGAAGTGAAAAGAGAACCAAGCATTAAAAAAAATTTACTGTTCTGTCAGCACAACTTTCATTATTCAATTTGCATTCGTCTCTCATGTTTTCAACTTGACATAAAAGTCAAATATGTTAGGTGCATTTTCATGACTGCAATAATTTAAATAAATTATATCATCATTTAAAAAAAAAACAGTGAAAAAAAAGCCGTGAAAAATAATATAGTGTTAAGTTGCGAAGAAGACGGTGACAGATCTGTATGTTGCACACGGATACGGAAGTGTGGAGTGTTCCTCTTTTATGACTTCCGGATTTTCTAAACATAGCTACAAAAATTCCATCCGTAATATTCTACTTATATCTTTTAACTCTCATTTTTTTACCCACCAAAGTGATATCTATTCCAACCCCAGGAAAAATAAACAGCTACTGTACTAAAAGCAGTTTTTACAGTCTTCCGCTGGGTAGAATATAATTCGTTCTAAACCTTTAACTCTTTTATGTATTTCCATTTATTACGATTTTATCGCAGGGGAGCGACTGTTTCCTCGTATAAAACACATTAAAACGAGAACAGGGTTTCATTATAAGACTGTGAACTTAATAAAGAATTTTTTTTAGTGAGATGTAATTTTTAATGACTAAAAATATAGAAATGCTGAACACTGTTTGCATTGTAATTTATCAACTTAAGTATATCTTATAATTTATCTTATTCATTTTATAGGTAGTAGTTAAGGGTGTTGTCTGATGTTTTAATAAAAACACCAAATTATATTTACATGCTTATCTACTAGTAGATAAATATTATATCAGTGAGATAATCTACTAATCACATTACTTTTCCTTAATTTGAACAAAAAAAAGTAAACACTTAGGGTGGTCTTCTCAAAACTTTCTCTCTTATTTTCCAATAAAGGTCTTATCTAGTTTTGCTGTGAATGTCTAACATGGTTTTGAGGAAGTTACAAAATATACATCTTTGCGGTAAATTTAGAATTTTTACTGACTCTATCGTGTGTATGCGCATTTTAAATGCTTTTTATCCGAGTATGCATTTCTATCGAAATGAAAATCAGACACTAAACTATAATTGTAGTCAGAAGATCTCATATCTGTTGTTGTTGTTGTTTCTAATGATACTTACCATGGACAAAAGATCTCATATCTGTTGTTGTTTCTAATGAAACTTACCATGGACAAATTCGCAGACTCAATTACCGATTTTTAAGCTGAGGGTGCGTCTATTGTTTTTCAAGAAGCGCCGAAAGTACGTCTTAGCTACTCACACATCACATTCGCCTGCTCAGTCTCTTTATACCATTGGGTGCCTTCGCGCATCTCACAGATAGAAAAGAGGAAGAACAACCCTATCCGAACCAGGATTCGAACCCGGGGCCCCCAGATCACGGGGAAGACGCGCTCCCCCTGCGCCTGGAAGTTGGCATATTTCATATCTAATTTCGTTGACTTAAACCATTGCATTTGTGTGTTATAGCGTTTACATGCATTTAAAAATAAGTCTAGCTTTCCCCATTTAACACAGCTATTTCAGAATTTGATAGGAATATGCATATTGGATGCTAAACCTATTTAAACATTTATATATATAATTCAAAATCTGTATTTGTTTTATCTAGTTCCTTAAGTTTGAAGATGCGTCAAATTCACTTGTACTGGAAGACAGGCAGACCTTCTCTGGATGTTGTTCAAAACTTGATAGAAATCTGAATATTCTGTTACCAAATTACATCTCTCTGGCACACAAAGGATCGTGCATCTTCGATTTAATTATCTTGTTCATTCACAGATATACTGACATAAAACCAAAAAAATATGTTTATCGAACTTAAAAAGGTCTGAAATGAGGAAATCCGTCAAATCTTGATTACATTTATTTATTTATTTATTTTGAGAATCACAAAACTTTCTCTATCCTGCATATAAAAAACAAAAGAAAAAGCTCACGGAATAGAAAAAATAATATACAATTTAAAATGGTTATAATATCTACTAAAATATAGAAAAATGTTGTTTCCTGGACTGACACTCTAAAGGGCAGATCATTGGATCTAGACTATAAAATTTAGCACAGTTAAACTTTGAAACAAATGATACATTTTTTTACCAAATTTTATCTATGTAATTTTTTATAATTTATAACTGTCATGCTTACTTGCATTCACGGAAGCAAACAGGCAAATTTCCTAAAAATATATTCCATTCAAAATTTGTAAGAAATCTACAAATCTGATGTAGAAATAAGTCATCAACTTTCATTCATCTAGCTCAAAGCGTTTTTTAATTATCATGTTCATGGTCATACATAATCTCAAAAATGAGTTTTTCAGCTTTAGGGTGGTCTGGAACGTGAAGACGCGTCAAGATTTTAACTTAGTTATATTAACGTTCCATTTTTCGTTAAACAAACACTAGGGCTATTTTGGGATAGACCTCGCAATTTTGAACAGTGATCAGAGAACTAGGACGACTTCTGAGCTGATATCCTCCCCTTCAAACTTCCACACACATTAACGTGCGAAGATTCTTCAAAATTCAAATTCGATTTTTTTTAAAAAAATTTAAAGTCTACAATGTCAACAATTACAATTTAAAGTCTACAATTACAATGATGTCCCTCTGTAGACTTCATACACAAAAAAGTAATAACAAGATGGCTTACTGAAATATTTTAAACATGTCTGAAAAGAGATAAGAAAGGAAAAACGATGCCATATAATTCTTGTTCTCCTCCTCCCCCCGTAACGAATAGGATCAACATTCTTTAAACAGACATACCTCAATACATAAACTGTCAACTATGTAATGTGGAACGCACAAAAGGAAATACTATGATTTCGTAACAATAAGAAATTTCCACAAGAGAATAGAAACAAGACAGTTTTCTTTTTTTCTAAATTTTTTTTGTCCATTTTGCGAATTACACTGGAAGTAAAATGGAATGGAATTGCAATGGAAGTAAAACTTTAAAAAAAATTGCATTTAAACTCATTAGTTATTTTGGACCAAAAGACGAGAATTAAAACATACAATAGTTAGTTTTCGCATTTAAGTTGAAGACTGTACATAAATAAAATAACAGAAAATATGCCTATAGCACAGTCTGGCCATGGATATCGAATTCTTTTTACAACAACGTTGCCATTCAGAAAGAGACAAACTAAATGATATCGGAGATAAAACTGGTTGCCAGATATAATAATTTAATATAAAAGTACCCTGGGACAATACACAAAGTAATATAAAAGAAAATATTATTAAAATATAAATATCGGCAAAATACAAATTTATCCAAACACTCTTGTTCCTTCAAAAAACATCGTTTCATCATAAAAGAAATATAAGTAATGCCAGACTGGTAATAAATGTATGCAATTTTTTTAAATACGAAAACGAGAAATTATAAAATCGTATTCAAAACATTAAATTTAATTAACATTAATTAAAAATGCAGTTTTAAGACTCGGATTATATATAAATCATCTTACAAAGAAATATTCTATTCTAATTCTTCAAATTTAAAAATTTATCCATAAAAACATCAGACTGCAGAAATATATTACAAAAGAGCTATCGCCATAGTATTTTTTAGAATATACAAGTAATTTATTTGAAGATATTTACATGTTTTCTCTCAGTTGGAAATATTCCAAATCGTTTCATTTTTCATCCTTGTTTATTACATCAAAGGATTCTGGAGAAAATAAATATTTGGAATTATTTCAAGAAATTTATTATTGGTTTTTCGATTATATTTTTATGTCTTGCGAATTTAAAAATCAAAAAATATTACATTTTTATTTTTTAAAAATTAATTACTTCAGCTCAAGTTACAGAAATATTTTCTGTGATGAATTTTCTATGGTAATTGAGTAACCAAAATAAAAATGTTTTCAGAAGAATTGAGTATTTTTTTGGAAACGAAATATCTAAAACAACAGAATCTAAAATTTCGAATTATTATTTTTATCTTACAATATTAAAACTAAATGATATTGAATACGCATATTTTTATTTTAAATGATTTTATTTAAAATTCTTCTTTTTACCAAATAGGAAATAATTTTTATATAAGTATTCTAAACTTATATTCTATAATTCTCTTGCTTAATATTTGTTAAGAAAAGTAGAAAAAAATCTTGAAAAATTTAATTTAAAATTTAAAATATTATTTATAAAATTTAGTTTTTGAAATATTATTTTAAAATTTAATTAATTAAAAGATTTATTCATTTCATTGAAAAAACATGATAAATGAATTACTTTATTAGTTAAATATTAGTAATCAAGATTAATACAAAAAAAAGAGTAAAGTTGTGAGTAATATAAATATGTTTCATTGCATAAAATACAGTTATAAATTATAGCATTCTCAACAATTATATTAAAGCACAAGCTTTCATTAAAAAAGTTGAAAACTTGTAAATTAAAATATTATATATTGTTATAACTGAATTTTAATCTATAAATTTAATTATTAAAAATCAACATTGTTATATTGACATATATTGTTACAAAATGTACTTAAAATTTTTCAAAATTTCAAAATTAGAAAAAAAAAAGATTAAAAGGAAATCTGCTATGCATATTTCAATGTATCATGTCAGAAAGCGATTTCTTGAACGGCCAAGCACCACGTGCTATTGCAAGTTAAATTATATTTTCATTCATTTCAATTGTTTCATTGAATGAGTCACTTTAGTATTGCCAACGATCATAAAAAACTTTGTCTCGTATTTATTGTTTAAAAAAATTATCACATTTCCTATTTGTTACTCACGTGCTCAAAATTATATTTTCTAGGTTTTATTTGCTGTCAATTCTTGCTAATAGTCATTACCTTATTTTTCTTTAATCAGAGCTTTTGTAAATGCAATGGCAACTCGTTATTAAAACCTGATTTTTTTTAGGTGCTCGTGCAGATAATGACATTTTTATTTTTCACCTACGGATTTTTATTGACGCCAAAAACCTCATCCCAAAAAACAACATCATGTTCTGATATGATAAAAATTTGATACTGTTGGTATCATTAAAAGGACAAATTTTGAAATGAGGCAAAAATTAATTTTCTGCTATAATAAATTCGGAACTTATCTCGGAAAGATGTCAACATTTCTCTCAATCTGCAATTATTTTTTTTAAACTGTTCAAATGTGCGTATTCCAATCTCTCAAAGTATATATGTATCACAGTTTGTAATTCTGGGTCAAATAATTTGCCCTGTAGCATTCCAATCTGCATACATAAGTACACATGCATTCATCTTTATTATTAGCATACATTAGATGGCAATAATAATAGTTAAATTAGCAATTTATTAAAAAATGATAGACCTATATAATTTATAAACCGTCAATTTAATAAAATGTTAAACTGTAACACGCGCATATATTAATAATCAGAGACACAAAATGAAGGTCAATGATATTGAAATAATTTGCATTTTCTTGCTTCAATATTCGATTTAAATGTTTCAGAACCCATTTATTATATTTAATAACAGAGCAGTCATGCCAGATACCAGCTGGAGGACCACTCCATCCAAAGTGACAGTTCTATATGAGCGTGTAAACACCATCCCAGCGTGATTTATTGGTAGAACGAAATGCCCGCGAATGTCTGTCAACCCCAAAGATGAAAGGCACGCGATGGGTGATGTAAAAGGCAATGAAATCGGGGTCAACTGTCTCAAAAAGAGAAAGTCGGCCATCCGTCAGAATGGAGATTCACTTTTCCTAACCCTAAGGTTAGGACGACGCCTCGGAAAAGGGGGTCGAGCTGCGATCACGTGATGCAAACACGGCACGAACCGACGTATTTTGCGGTAATAATGACTGCATTACAACCTGATGATAGTTACGGGGTCGCTCATGCAATGGTAATCATGTCAAAGATAAGTATATATGGTTCAAGTGGTTTATGCTTTTTTCGTATTTGATGTGTGTCAGTTGCAACCTGAGAGTAAATAAGAAACGAATAATTTCAGTAAATTATTTATGAAAATTCCGCTATAAGAATTTGGAAAGTGGATGTTACCCTTGAGAATCCACAGGATGCTCATATATCATGCATGGCGGAGATTGTTTTTATGACAGTAGAGATTAAAAAAACATCAACGGTTAGAAATAACCGTTCGTCCAAAAATCTAACTGATGCCGAAACCTAGACATAAATATTTCCAAAATTTTTTGTGGCGAATTTAAAAAGGTTCGTTTTTATTGTATAACACTATATTTATGAAGATGTTAAGACATTTTTTTAAAAATCTAATGTAATACCTACAATTAAAAGGAATTTTAGGAAAAACAAATAAAAGATATGACGCATGAAAAATAAATATATTACTTAAGAGCCTAAAGATATTTTGAAAAATAAAAAATATATAGTTATTTATTCATCTAAAAAAAAGTATAAAGCTAACGATTTTTATTTTAGATCTTTATAAAATGATTTACACAAAATCAGCAGATAATTTTAAAAACTATATATTTAATTTTTTAATTAGGAAATGAAATACGTCGCTATTTCTTTTTTAAATATTAGAACTTAATAAATTAGAAAAATAAATGAAATCAGTCAATCTAAAGGAATCAATCTATTAGAAAAATAAACTGAAATTTTCAACCTTTTTTTTCTCATTGTGAAAAATTAAAACACCTAAAAATCATTTGAAACAAATTTTAATAAATAATACAATTTTTTACAAAAAAAAAAATATTTATTATGCAGCTCAAAAATGCAGTATGTATAAAGAAATTATTGTATAAATTTTGGAAAAAATATGCATTAGATTTTAATTTACAAGATTTTTTTTAAATATTTCATAAAAATTTAGAATATAATAAAATAGAAAGTTTGGAGATTAAAAAAATAGCATTGACGCGCAAAATGTGCAAATATGGAAATCAAGGTAACTTCCCAAAGAATAAAAGTAAAAAAGAAAATTCCAGCGATTTTATAAAGGAAAATGTTATACTCAGAAATATTGAAAATTGCGTAAAAAGTATTCTGTATTCGAATTTCAGATTTCAA
This sequence comes from Argiope argentata, assembly GCA_026289955.1. Taxonomy (NCBI): domain Eukaryota; kingdom Metazoa; phylum Arthropoda; class Arachnida; order Araneae; family Araneidae; genus Argiope; species Argiope argentata. Next base: position 4,360,961 of record JAOUZG010042725.1, read on the forward strand.
AGAATTCATCTATCCTAAGTTACCTGTGCAAATATTATACTTAATTTCCAAGGAATAATACATATTACAATTACTTTTTATATCAAGAGCGAGAAAAAAAGAAAGAAATTTTACAGAAAAGGCACTTTAATTTTTTTTACTCCATTAGATAACTTTGTTTGACAAAAAAAATTATAAAGATTCCAACGAAATATTTCACCTCAAATAAAACAGACCTAAAAATTTAAACCAAGATCAGATAACAATTTTTTTTTAAATTTAAAGTGTCGTATGTTCAATTTATATTAAGAAGATTCTTCTTAGAGTTCGAATTCTGCGTTTTATAATTCTTCTTCTAAACTACCTTTAAAAAAATTAGAAATAATATTATTGAATAAAATGTAACGGGTCAATTTTCTTATTGTAGCAAAAAGCGTAGCAAAATCATGAACTTTCGCATTCTCAATCAAAGAAAGTTTTTAAAAAGTAGTGAAGAAGAATAAGTATGACAGAAAGAAAATATAATCCCTTTTGGTTGGGTGGGGGGAGGGCATAAAAAAGTTTGAAATGCGAAGATTCGAATCTATTGACGTTGAAAAAAACTAAAATTTCTCTATCTTTCACTTTCTGTATTAGTAAATAAAATGAGACAAAGAGCGAAGATAACTAAAAAAGTTCCTTTGAAAAAAAATATTACTATAGTAGTTTCTTATTTATTTATTTACCAACTGTTAGCATATCCCACCAGAGACCCGACAAGAGTGAATTAATGACAGGTTATTGGCTTAAAAAATAGGCTCTCTATTTCTTGGATGGCAAAAGAGCGAATTATTTCTACGGAGATGACAGGACATACCTCCTATTGGAGAGGCTGGGTCGTGATGATGGATACGAGCATATCATTAGTAGAATATAAAATTCCAACCTCATCTTCTCATCTCCTTCAGTTTCGAATGGTGATCTATAAACTATCCTGGATACTTTGGTAAAAATGGGTAACTCTAATATGATTATCCAAATTATCATTAAAAATTAAAATTTAAATTCTAGTAACAATATTTGTTAAATAATTCTAAAATTACTTTTCGTATCCTTTAATATATTAATTAGTTGGTAAGCGAATAACTATGCTTTTATTATCAGAAAAATGTTCATAATATATTCAATATCAGAATAAATAAATTTTTAAAATTATTTTTAAATATTTTTTTTTATTAAAGCCATTATTTTTATTTAACTCAGATTTTTTACGTTTTTGAAATTATAAAATCTAAAGCGAAAAATTTATAAATTGATTGAGATCCTTTTTTTAGAAAAAATTATGTTACTAATTAGTTATTAGAATGAAAAAAAGTATTAAAATGGCAAAAGTATTAAAAAGACAAAAATATACAAAAGGACAAAAGTAAAAGCAAAGTAGTAAAAGTAAAAGAAATAATAAAAGAATAACTTTATTACTTCCTAAAATTCAAATTTTTAAAAATTAACTATATTTGCGTAATTAAATTTCAAAATATTTCATTTAATATTACCTGGTATTCTCAGTGATGATTGAAATGAAGTTGTTTTTATATTTTTAAGTAAGGATAAATTTCTTATCGAATTAAATGTTACAAAATATGCATTCTCATTTCAGTATATGCGAGAAATATACTTGTAAATACTGTAATAGGTGTTTATATCAAACGTTACTTATAAAATTTAATCTTTAAAGCTATACACTGTAAACATCATTTACGAGAAAGTAAAAAATTATTTAGCATTACATTTCAACGGAATTCAAAGATAATTTTTTTTAGAATCTTCGATTTTATTCTTAATTTAAAACAGAAAATCTACTTCATCAAACCTTTTTTGAAATCTCGTAGTTTTCAAAAGAAGTTAGATTATTCAAAAAAAATTTTAATATTTTTAAAAATTTAATTCCTTTTCTTTTAATATTTTTTAAAATAAACATGCCTTATTTAAACATTCTGAGTGAAAATTTAAATACGTTTACAGTATGAAATAGAGAGGTATCCATTTTGAACAGAAAATTTCACTTTTTATCGACCGTTAAAAGTACACATCTAATTAAATTTTGAATTATTTTTTAAATAACAAAAAATCTCAAAATCAAAAGGTTGAAGTTAAGTACTAGTTGTTATTTACATTTGAATGAATTCCTAAATAAAAATTACTTTTTAAATATATATTTATAGAGTAACTTGGAGTAATTTGCTTTTGTAAACAAATCTTGGGCGTCGCCATGTTGTTTACTCACGCATTACTGCGCATGCTCAATGGTAAGAGTTTTGAAAAACAGGCATTTAAATTTTCCATTAATTGTCACGAATTTTTTATTAAAATATTCCATGGAATAAAATGTAAAGAAATATATTCAATACTTTGGATTCCTAACCAAAGGTTAGATTGTTTATGTAAAAAATAACTAAATAAATGAATGCGCAAACAATTCTAAATTTTTCAATGCGTGTGTTTCCAAAATCGTCTGCCACGAAGGAAAAAAAACTAAACAACTAAATTTCCTCTTGGTAATAAATTATACAGTATATTTATGTCCTTATGTTCCATTTTCCTGACAATTCCGATCGCCTTTTTCCATATGTCTAGGTCAGTGTCACTAAAATTATTTTTAAATCGGATAGCTCATTCAACCAGTTTGGGCTGTGGAGGCGTAGAATCGCTGTGCACGGCGAAAAAGACTTCTTTGGAAATTGAAGTCAAAGTGATTCTAAAGCTTTTTCTAAACGACCAGCAGAATTTAATGATATAATTAAACTTTATGGAATGTACGTAATAACAACTTCCTTTTAATGTTTTTAAATATATTTTAGAAATGATATATTCATTTTTTTCAATAAAATAAATAATTTTTAAAATTTTAATACCGCCATGATAGTTATTTTTTTCTAAGAATTTCATTACAAAAAATTTTATTACAAAAAGAACTATAGAAAGTCTTCAATGGAGTATCACATAACTGCATAGTTTTGATTCATTTTGACAAGAAGAAATGTCTTCAAAAGTTTACTAATAAACTACATAGTTTTGATTCATTTCGGCAGAAAGAATTGTAGAAAATCTTTAATAGTGTACCGATAAAATTACATAGTTTTCATTCATTTTTCTTTATCATTGCTTTTATAAGAAGGGATGATAACTGTTACGTAATTTATGAGAAATTTACAACAGTGTCTTTACTAAAATTTCATATTTCACATAAGGAAATTAAGAAATATCGTTTGGAAAATCGAACAGCCATCCATCAAACATTTTAGTTAATCAGTTTAAGACATAGACATACTTTTTATTTATTCCAAACTCAAAAGTTCTTCAAAAATTTTAACTCTATAATTGTAGAAAAGTTATGTTAAATCAGAGAAAATCAATTTGTTATTTTTCCGGCAAGTTTTTTAAAATTTAAATAAAAAATTAAGTTAAATAAAATTTGATTTTTAAAAATTTTATCCTCAAAACTATTTATTTTTTGCATGCAAACACTTTCATAATTATGATTTTAGGAATTTCAATAAAATCTTTCATTGACCTAAAATCAAAATAGATGGTCAATTTCAACCGCGAATTTCTTTTCTTGTTATGTTCTCCATTTAGAAAATCATATCATTTAGATCTAAAGAAGCAGTTCCGAATAATAAAAATAGATGATATAAATAAGCAAAAATACTTAAATCACGTCTATGTTCCATCTTTTTTCCTCTTAATCTAAAAACGTGATGTATGGAAATTTAGAAAATAATATTTTTGGCATTAAATGTTATCAATACATATCTTTTGAAAAGAATAGCATTTTGTTTTAAAATAGAAACTGCTATAAGCTTTTATAACTATTGGCATTTTGCTTTTTATGAAGATTTTTGTTTTGGAGGAAGGCTGTATCCACCATTAACAAATAAAGGCGCGCCTTATATATGCAGTATTATTGATCCAGGAACAAAACGCATATTATTTTGAAAAAAAATCACTTTACATAAGTATGAATAAATTAATGGCATTTAAATAGAATAGCTCTCAATTTAATAAAAAATATCAAAGTTATTCTCAGTAATTCAACAATAAGTTCAAAGAATTAAAATTGTTCTCTTTTTACGATCTTAAAACACTTTCGAAAAGAGGGTGTGTGTAATGGGGATGGTTTCTTATTGTTGAAGTGAACGATTGAAAATATATTATGGTTTTTCTGAATTTTCTAAACAAAAGAATTTTCTCTATTATCAGAATAATAAAATAAACTTTGGAAAGAAAGTAAAGTTGCTTTTATTGAAAATGGCTATTTAGAAAAGGATAAGACAAAGGACTAGGCGAATTATTCAACACTTTCTCAAAAGACAATTCTTTTGCAATTATTCGTAGACTAAACTGTATATTAAGAAGAAAACTTTTCAATTCGCTTTTTTTTATTAAATTTAATAATATTTTACAATTCTTTTACTTAAATTTTATTTTCTAGTTATAAAATTATAGAAATTTGTTTTACTGGATTTGGATCGATTGAAGTTACCAAGATAATGTATAAATTAATTTATGGGATTTTGAAATAACTATTATTATTTGCACTATTTTAACATTATCTTCATTCCGTTTCTCTTCAATTAATTCAAATTTAATTATGATTTCTTCAGTTTCTTTTTCTTTATTATTCCGTTAAGTAAATTGCTTTGAATAATATAATAAACTACCTTAAACTTTTCTATTCCATTGTCTAAATTTATCCTTTGAGGAACAACCTTAATCCATGACAATATCTTTACTTAAAATTTGTGGAATGGTCAATTTGACAGCATCCATAAATAGAACCGAAGCAAATTCAAGCAAGCACTATAAAATCATAGAAATTTGTTTTACTGGATTTGGATCGATTGAAGTTACCAAGATGATATATAAATTAATTTATGAGATTTTGAAACAACTATTATTATTTGCCCTATTTTAACATTATTTTCATTCCGTTTCTCTTCAATTAATTCAACTTCAATAATGTTTTCTTCAGCTTTGTTTTCTGTATTATTCAATTAAGTAAATTACTTTGAATAATATAATAAGCCACCTTAAACTTTTCTATTCCATTGTTTAAATTTATCCTTTGAGGAACCACCATCATCTATGGCAATATCCTTGGTTAAATTTGTGGAATGGTCAACTTGACAGCATCCATAAATAAAACCGAAGTAAACTCAAGCAACAGTTATCCTTCTCATTTTCTCTCTTTTGTTCTGTGCCATCCCCTTTTATCTCCATTGTACGAAGGTAATGAGGGTCCATTTTATTCCCTGACCTTTAAGTGGGAATGTTAGTAAATAAACGACTGTACCATAATCATCGCAAAAGCTTGATTTCATTATGGTGCAGGCGGAAACATGCCACAAATAACAAAGCACAGTCTACCAAATACGAATATCTTACTGGGTTATCTCTTGTTGAAGCAAATCTCAAGAATCATTTGTTGGGTGTGCCCAGAAGCTAATGACCAATTCGTGAACTCCGCAACCTGAAGCACTCAATTCCAAATTCTATCTCAACACCCCATCTGACAGTTAAATGAATATTACCTTCCACAAAGTGAACTTAGCAGAAGATATTACGCCACTTGTTCTGTCCGTCTCTCTGGAAAGGTAACGCGAAAGGGGATTCTCCAACGAACAAACCGAAAGGTTACCATGAATTTTGCAGTCCATTAACCCCAGGTACCACCCAATTTGACTTCCATCAGTACAAACAAACACTTTGGAGCGTGAAGTGCATATAAACAATCAACTTCAATTGAAGAGAGAGTACACATCAGTTTAGGAACCACCTGACAGAGATGGATTTCTTCTCTGGCAATCAGTACAGTGCAAATGAGCATGCAGTAGTTGTTTGCTCTGATAAATGAAAGCAATTAGCACGTCCTCCCCACAAAGGAAAAGCAAATAGATAGAACAAAGTGAATAAAAAGATAGTTACCACCCATTGTTGTTCTGGGTTGACAACTATCATTTTGCATTACCGTCTGACAGATTAGGATTGTCATTGGTGTTCATTGTATGGATCATGTTTAAGTATTTCGATCTTCGACAAAACATTTAAATGGTCCATTGTATATTTGCCAATTCATTGTTGAAGTGATTACTAATTGCAAAAACTGACTGACGAAGAAGCAAATTATTCTTTTTTTAAATTTTATTGGCAATTCATAGTAAAAGTAATTGAGTATTGTTCATCTCAGAAGTTATAGAATTAATTTTTAATAACAATGAATTAATTTATCTCAAAATAATGACTTATTTTGAAATGAGGATGTATCTGCTTGTTTTTTATTATTATTTTGCTTCATCATCTTATTTATGCATATTTCTATTTTTTCATTATTTCATTCCAACTTTCAGTAACTTGGCTTTATTCTGCATTGTATACTTTAAAGGGTTATTATTACAAAACAATAATTCGAAATTTATGAATAAAATTTAATTTTTTTAAATGAATGGTTTCATATTTCTTAAGAAGCATTTAAAAGTTCAAATGTAAGAACTAGTTTACCTTTCAGAACTAAGAAAAAAATGGGAATTTTTCCCAATCTTTGATACACGAGCTCCTGGTTCATTAAACTGTGATAGGCAACACGTATTAATTTCAAAATAATCTGCAGATCATGTCCTTGGATATATATATTTAGCCCACAGTTAATTCTTGAATAAATTATTTCTACTAAGGAAGAATTTTTTTCAAAATGCAATAACAGTTTCACATGAAAATTGTTTACGTGTTTCCTCAATTGATTAAAATTATTTTTTCAGCACTTTACAGATGTCTTTATAGTTTCTTTATGAGGTGGATGAAAATAACGGAAGAGTTTCAGGAACCGTCATTAATATTTCACAAGACAAAACAAACACGAACACCAAAATTACATGACACTCTCAATATAAGTTAATAACGATTGCCAAGGAGGATCATGGGAAATAAATATTAATGTTAAAACGTTAACGCCATCTGTTGTATTAAAAGAGAAGATAGTAGAATTATATAACCGCTACAACTTTGAAATTTAATAAATTTACTTTCCAGAGATACCAGGTGAATTATACTTTTCAATTTTTTTAAATACATGCTGATAATTTTTGCATGATATATTTCTTAACATGCTTTTTATTGTTTAAATAATTAAATTTATATTTACTTGTTGCTACATCGTAAAATGCATCTTTTGCATACTCGTTATAGCTTTTATATAGCTGAGAATAAATTTTAAAATTAAAAGTAATTTATATTAATCGTATATAAAGCATTATCAAGCTATGATATTTCGAGGCAGAGGATCAAATTGCTTTCAAATCTTTTTATATTTTATACTCATCCTTATTAATATTGCTAACGAAACTTAGAATGTAATTGTAAATTCTAAATACACCAATTAAGATTTACAAACATGCACAAACATACAGATAAAATTTGGCTTTATTTTGAAATTCTCGCCAAATATGGAACCCAAAAAAATGCCCTGAATATGAAATACTGTGGATTTATTTCGAATTTTTAATAATTTAATTATTTTAGAAATGTATTTTTTTCTTTTCTCATTCGCAATTGGAAAGAAGTAATAATATTTGTTTAAAGTTAAAATAAAATACTCTAACCACTTGTTTTGCACGTATGCCATGCGTGTATCGATTTATCGAATTTCCATAGTTGTAAGCAAAAAATAATTCATAACTCTTATAATTCAATACCGAATTTCAATCGCATGGATAAGTCAAGTATTCAATGGATTGGATTTGAATCAAAATATGAAAATATTCCTAAAAGGAACCGTGTCATCTTATTATATAGTAAAGAAAATAAAAGAGTTAAGTAGTTAAAACTATTCTTATGTTCCTTGCAGATGTTTGTATAAATACATCCAATTGTCTTTTAAGAATAAAAAAAATATGTAGTGCAGAGTTGAAAATACCAAACATTTTAGCAAGTAATTTAAAAGCCTTCAAGTAGCAATAATTCAAAGAAAAATATTATTCTCTCGTAAAAATAGTAAATGCTAAATAGGATTCTGGAACACAGAAAAATGAAGGATTTCTTTCAACTTGCTATTTTAACATGTAAGTGAAATTAACAGTGTCATGTGATGAAAGCAGACAAAATGGATGTCAGTCAATTTTTTAGAAAACAAACAAATAAAGATGTTAAATTATGAAATTATTCAAAACGCAAACGATTAAATATTAAATTTATTGAATAAAATTTATCATTATTCGTAAATTGTTAGTCTTTAAACCAATTTCGAATTTTGCTATGAATCAGTCACATTCATTTTTTTCGTTGATTTATAAAATAAAAATTGTTATTATTCGTAATTTGTTATTCTTTAAACACTTTTCGAGTTTTATTATGAATCAGTCAAATTCATTTTCTTCGTTGATTTATTAAATAAAAATTGTCATTATTCGTAAATTGTTATTCTTTAAACAAATTTCGTATTTTGGCGGGAATCAGTCAATTTATTTTTCTTCGTTGATTTTGTTAAAATAAATATTTTCTCGTCATTTTCAATGTAGAAGTAGACTAAATCAATACGGCAATTTTTTTTTATAAAAATGGAAATATTTTCTATTGAAATTAACTAATTCAAAATCTACAGACAACACTAAAAATTTAAATGATCGAAATTCAAATTAAAAGTCTGGATCAAAAAATGAAGAAAAAAAGAAAAAAAGAAAAAAAATATCCAAGCTTAAACTGAAATGACCTTTTCATATTTGTTTTAAATATCTAACAGTTTTAATAAACATAATACAATTAATAAGTCAAAAATCAATAGTTATCAACAAAAACCTTTCAAAATCAAAATAATTTTAACAAATCATACGTATTAAATTAATACGAAATAACAATTTTTACAAATAGCCTTACACAGCATTTTGAATCAACACTAACACATTAAGATTGGAAAAACCAATTGAAATTTAACATTAATGAGCAAATGCATCGATTTAAAATCTCACAACCTGTAAAAATAAATATAACAAAAAAAAAGAATACGAAAATTCTCGGCAAAATTTTAGTTCTTGTATGAAAAAACTAAATACATGGATTCAAAAATCTTCTATATTTCAAAAATAAATTTGAATTCTTTACTTTAATGTACATAACTTCCTAATGCTACTTCGTATATTTATAACATTACAATTTAAGACATTGCTAACAATGAAAAGTAAAGTTTTTAAAAGCAAAGTAATTTTTTTATCTTATTTATGATAACAAATTTTATACGATCAAAAATATATAAAAAAATTTCCAAACAGATAATAAAATACTAAATCTTACTTCACAGATTATTAATATTTATAGAACTCTTCAGAGATAATTATTAATGTTTTTATTATATATATATACTTGTCGGTGGCCAATTTTTGTAATTATGTATCTTAACTGCAACAAAATAGTTTATACATAAAATCGTTCGTTATCTAAAAAGATTGAAAATCTTGAAAAGTTTTAAATTTTTTATCAGAATTGAGAATACAAATAGAATTGCTATAAATAACAGCATTAAAATAGCTTAATTATTTGAATAACATAAGAACGACCAATAATAATTTTTAGACTAATAAAAATTTAAAATTTTATTATTTGTGTCTGTTTTGAGCTATTAATTTTGAGGAGAATTATAGTAAAGGTTTCAGAATGTAACTTTAAAGATTTTAAATATTCAAGCGTAAATGATTATTATTTTATATTCATCAACGATGCCACTAAAAGAATGATATTTTTTTAACAAAATAAAGAGAAAGTCTCCAATTCTCAGATCTTTGATAAGAAATTTTTCATTAAACGTAATTTAAATTCGATAAACATATCTTTATCAAACGATTTTCTTAACTTTAATTTTCTCAACACGTTTCTCTACCGATTAAAAAATCCATTTCCACGTCTTAGCGATAAATAATCTTTTTACGGAAAAAAAAAGGAAGAGTAAAAAACAATAAATGGCATTTAAAAGTGAATCCTATCACTCACCTGATTTTCCGACGCCCCTAGCGCCCAAAATCAGAACTTTCAAGCGGGATCCGTTCAAATTGGTCATCTTCATCCAACTCGCTCTCTCGATTCGACTTGGTCGCTTCGCCAACAACGAAACGAACTGACGAGTTGCCGCAAATTCAACAGGTGACTTCCATTTCCTCCGCTCCTCCTCACCATCTAGGTTGATGCACCCCTGCAGAGTTTGCTCATTTTGTTCTTCGCCTGGAGTGGGATCGGTTGGAGAAAAAAACCCGTTCGTTTTGAGAAGAGATTCTGATTGCGGATCCTTCTACCAATTGTCGTCTGCTGATTTGGGATCGGCTTCCTTGTTGACCCGTTCAACTTGTGTATGCGCGATTTTCTTAATTCGGCCTTTTGGGCCCGTGGTTGTTTGTTCATCCCATCCGTTTACAGCAGATTAGTCGTCGATTTAAACCGTTAAGTTTCTTTTATCGAACACAAAGAAAAGATTTATTGCCCCATTCTGTTCGTTCTGTGAAGAAATTATTCGATTGTTATCTCAGACTCTTTTTGGTTGCTGCAGTTTTTTTTTCTTTTGAAAGAAGTCATTAATTTTTGAAATAAAAATTATTTTTAATATGTTTCTAAACATAAAATTATTTTTTATGGCAGAAATATAACTATTTTTCTATGACTGTATCTAATTTATTTTTGGAAAAATAGCTTCTTTTTTTTTAATCGGTTAGGTGTTCATGCATTACTGATTTCGAAACATAGAATGGATTTCGAACAAGCAACTTATATTTAATGAAAAAAACCTTAATTTATGAAATAAATATCATTTTAACTGTAAAAAATTTGACATTTTGATTTCTTTTACATCTTATTTGCATATTTAAAGGAAAAAGTATGTTTAAGCATAAAATTTCGATGCGTAGAATATTTCATAATAAATGATATTTTTAAACTCAATGCAATAAAGGATTAGGTTTGGAAACTGCAAAAGCATTGAATTTTAATTTAAGATGTTAATTAATCCATCAAGGGCTGGGATTGCCAAGTTGTTAGTGCGTTAGATTCACATTCTTCGTGTTGCGAGTTCGAACCCACCAGCCGAAGATTCTCTGTGTGTGGTGGTGGCTGGCGCACGTTAAATCTGTCGTGATCATAAAAGTCCTCCATGTTGAGAGTAATACCACTAGGGGTACTGGGTCAGAGGTAATCGCTCTCTGTTCCAGATCTAAATTACAATATGTAAATGAATAAAATGCATGAATGAAATCGGCCCCGTAAAAAGGGTTTGTGACGTGTGTGAGTTAGAAGTCAAACTTTTTCCCTTGAGGGCTCAGATATCCATACCCTCAAAAGCTATTGCACACCTCCTTCCATTGAAAATCGGAACACGAGAGCAGCAACAACTTAACTTATTTATTGCCATTTACGAGGTATGTCGTAGGTAACTGCTGTACAATTAAGCGTTTGTAAATGTTTCTGTCAGTGAAGGGGTTAAAGGATTCCTAAAATAACTGTTTTTTCAAGAAAAAAGTGTGGAATTATATTTATAAAATTTCCCTTTAATACAGAAGGTATACATTAAGTCATACCTTTACTTTCACGTCTCTAATTAAGGTCCAAAACCTCTCCAATATAAAAGAGATCGGCTAATTTTTTTAAAGACCGAATTTTTCGTTCCGTTAATAAAAGAAGCAGTTTTTTTAAAGTTTTACTGATAATTGGTTTGTTTAGAATAAACTATTATTCAACTTCGCAAAAAATTTTAATAATTTTCCATGTGTTCTTTAAATTTAATTTACTCCTAATTTATTTCTTAATTTTTTGCTTAATCCAATCCGCATCAAAGTCATTCCAAAATATTTTCTTTATTTCTCATCTCATTCCACTTTTTCTATTTAATTAAATGAAATAAAGCTTTGTAAAAATACTGCTTCATCGGTTCCACGCTTCGATTGAAGGGTAATATCACTGATGTATTCTTCTAAACATATTCTTCTAAATGATTCTTGCGTTTCTCTTGTCAAGGTCAACATGTGTGAGAATTCCGGTAAAAAATCGACACGTGTCATATTTATGAGAATTTCATGGTATAAAAGACCAGGAATAAATTTTTCGTCCTCCTTTTTTTCTTTATCTTCTTCTGTTTTTTGTGACCGAACTTCTTGAACATAATGCATGTCACCCATGATGGAATAAAACGAAATTAAAAATTCAACCTGTCTTCTACCTGATATCGGCCACGATTCTGTAATCTGCTTCAAATAACAATTATGTGGTTACATTATTATTGTGTGTGTGTGTGTGTGTGTGTGTGTGTGTGTGTGTGTGTGTGTGT
>JAOUZG010042725.1:4394420-4405015 GCA_026289955.1 Argiope argentata
GAAGCATACATAATAATAATGCAATGCTGGTAAAAGCAGGTAAAAATACTTTTTTGCTCGTAAACTTCGGAGACATCAAAACCGCCTAACCAAAACAGCATCGTGTTCTCACGTGATAATAGAAAATAATAAAAAGAAATGTATCATTAAAAATATCTTTCTTTTGGGCGACATTCATATATTTATGCATTACCTAAAAAATTTGAAAAAATTTAAAATCATCTATTATGAAATCATGAATTATATATTGAGTGATATTAACTCACAGTTGTACTTTTTATTCATGCTCTATTTATTTATTATTACATTTATCAATTATATTTGATCCATTAAATCACACAAATCTTAATAATTTCAAATAGTTTTATAATGTATCAATAGATGGCGACACTAGTTGCCAAAAATTCATTTTGCATTTGTTTCCTATCTATTCACACCAAAACATAAATGCACAAATATTTATTATCCATTTGATAGAAATCTGATCCAGTTATAATTTTTTTATTGCAAATGTTATTTTTATTTTTAAAAAAAGTTTTATCAATGACATTCGACAAACTTTTAAGATTATAAGAAATCTCTACCAGATGTAATGGTTTTTTATTTTTTTAGCAAATGTTATTTTTATAAAAAGAAGATTTTGCCTATGTCATAACACAAATTTTAAAATTATTTCAGCTTTCAATTCTCACAATACTTTTATTTGTTTTCATAAAATAAAAAGATAAATTATGTTTTGAGCACAATAATTATTTCTTTTTTTGAAGATCTCTTATTCGATGCGATAAGTTCTAGTTCTAATTGTAGTTACTGTTTCTGAGCACATAAAAAAAAAGCTTCATTCTTCACATACAATAACTGAAGATTTTGAAACCCGAGAAAATATTACAATCTCTAAAAAGATTAAACCTCGAGATATTTGATATTTGTTTACTTTGCAGATCTATCTGAATCGGAAAGAAAAAGTCATTTTAATCCGATTTTGACAAAGATAATCCTAAATTGGATCTAGAATCAGATAAAGGAAATTTTCCGAGTTGAGTTTATTTTAATATCCTATTAGCACAAGGTATTGTACGATATATCTATGATGTTTTTCGATATTCTAAATAATTTACAATATATTGAAATCAAATCAATGTCGTTCTACATTTTGTGATTAGTTAGAATTAAAGGTAGACTAGTATTAACAACTCTAGAGAACGCTCTTTTTACCCTCAATGATGATGTGAACATAATGGCTCGAAAACGCAGTAAGAAAAAAAAAGGTTAAAATATTATGATGTGCTTTTATTAATGGAATTATAAATCTGTTGTTGTTTTTGTTATAGCACTTGCCATGAATAAGCCCCCGCTGATTTTATCAGCAAATTTTAAGCCGGAAGGAGCGTCTCTTGTTTCAAGTAGCGCCAACTAGGGCCAAGAGTACGACTATGCTACACACTCATCACAGTCGCTTGTACAACCCCTTCTTACGAGGTCCGTCACAGTCACACATCTCACTGATAGCACACAGAGAACAACAATGCCCGAACCGGGACTCCCAGAACACGAGGAAGACGCGCTACCTCAGTGCCAGAAAGCCGGCATTATAAATCTATGTCAAATTATGGATTAAATTTCGTTTCTTCTGACAGGGATTGTCCTGTTTATTAGTTCGAAAGAAAATATATACATAACAAACGATATAAATGTAACTTGAATCCAAGACATTATACCAAAGTTGTCGCTATCTCAATTTGAACTTTTTTGGTCAGAATGGAAAATGTTTAATATGTAAGCATGTCTGATTCTCAAGATTATTCATCGAAGCTTAACACAAAATTTGCCATATTTTGTAATTAAGATTAACTGGGAACAGGTGTCCTCTAGCTAGTTAACAAAGTAGTGATTAAAGACGATGTGAGCTCAATTCTCAACAGTCTCGCTTTTCAAATTAAAAGGATGCGGATTCGAAACCTGCTTCCTTCTTACCAAGAATCGAAGCGTTTGCGTGAGTGTTTTGATTAATAGTATCAAATAGTACTCATTTTTTTCTGATGTCAAAAGTGATAAATGGACTTCTGATGTGCATATCGCCATTGAAATCTATCCGCGTTTCAAAAGTTTACAGTTTATGCGAAAATATCCTTCATTTAAGTTTGGGATTTAAACACTGAGTAATTATTAAAAAGCCATCTCACAGTAATGATCAGTCAAAATCTATTGCGATCAGGGGCAAAAGGATAAGTTTAGAGTATCCAGATTCTTACAAAATTATATGAACATGTTTTCAAAATTATTTTATCATTTCTTTGAATAATACTGAATCAATTAATAACAAAAATAACGTAATTCCTATGCATGTCAATAAACGAAAACCAATAAGTGAGGGCCTGTTTCAATCAGCAATCTGTTTGGGTTTTTTTAGATGCAATCTAGTTGTTGTTTGCTTCAATATCTTCATAAACAAACTTATGAAGTACACCTTAAACTTTATAAAAAACATGAAATAATTCCCATGTTTACTAATAAAAAAACATTTTTGGATAGATTCACTATAACCGAATTAAATGAAGCTGCACTTCAGAAATGAATTTACTATCTTAGAAACAGTCAAAGCGTTTGTTTTAATACCTGTACACGCGATCGTATTATTACGCCAAACTTGGCGATCTTAATATTTTAGCAATCCTATTACGCGCCAACCTGCGTCAATCTTGGCGGAGATAAGAGCTTAACCATTTGCAGTCCGAAAAATAATTAGATGCAAAACTATTCACCTAATTCAAAGATTTGTTTATTACTATGAAAAATAAATATATATAATTCTTTTAAGTCGAATTCCTGTGAAAAATTATTATACATCTTTTAACCATTATTTAGGCGTTCTTAACAATTAAATGTGAAAAGTAAATAAATAAAACGTCAAAATGATGCAGAGTTTTGAATGTGGAGTCCCACTCGACATCGGACATCAAAGGGTTAAACCTGATTCGACTCAACAATCACAGTAGAATCTATAAAAGACTTCAATCTGTTAGGCTTAACAAAGTCACCGCAGTAGCCATGTATTAACGACTCCAAGTGAATTCTAATAGCCGCACTTATGTATGAACCTTTCATCGCAAAAGGAATGTAAATATTTATAAATAAAGAAGTTAAGATCAATTATAGCATCTGTTAAGATTAAGAATAGCACCTGTTAAGGTCAAGTACTTCGAATCACCTATATCTTTACCGTCGATAACAATAAGCTATCAGAAGAAACAAGATTCCGATATCTTTATCGTTTTGCAGAAATCCCGCTAGTGAATAATAAAACAGGTGTCATCGAGATTTCGGTTCCGTTTCAGAATTGCTGCTTTTCCAGACGATCAAGGATTCAGCGTGAAAAAGTATTTCTTTAAAAGGCCTTAACAGCATCTCATCTCGCCAACTCCTCTCCCTATAATTTAGAGGGGCTTACTCTTTGCCCTTACACGTCACTTTTTGCAACATTTTATGCAACTTTAAAATCTAACATATAATAATAATCTGCATAAAATATAATATGTAATATTGATCTGCATTTGTGCTTATAAAATGTGTATTAATTATGCTTATTACATACACTATAATAACAACAGCTTCAGTAAGTTTAACCCCTTATGTTGAAAAGGCGCATTTCGAGACAAAAATTGCAGATATCGGAAATATAATCTTTTAAAAATATTCCACGGAAGTCACGCGCGCGCGTGTGTGAGTATGTCTATAATTATACTAGCCAGAGAGTGTTTGTGTTTGAACTTTACAAGTCAGAGCGTGTGTGTCACTCTGTGTGTTAGTATTTTACTAGACAAAGCATGTGTGTGTGTGTGTGTGTGTGTGTGTGTGTGTGTGTGTGTGTGTGTTTAAGTACTTTACAAGGCAGAACGTTTGATCTACAGCTACCCTATACAAGATGATTCAAAACTTAACTTTGAAATTTCGCTGAAAGGTTGACAATAGATAAGGAAATCGATTTTATACATAAGAAAGTAGTAAGGTTAAGTGGTAACGTATGTGATCTTTGTTCTAGCAAGTTAAGTATATTCAATTCTGGTATGTGCCGAAAATTTTGATCATTTGCATGAATACAGGATTCACAGCCCCGTTGCATTGACCACCAAACATTTTCAAAAAGCCTAGCTTATCATGGACAATGCCTGTAGTCGCCGCTGTTCGGGCAACAAGGCCAATTCCCTGTCCTCAAGGGTCTCGTGCCCACAGTCTTTCACGTCCCAACACAAAAAGAAATCTGTAGGTGATAATCAGGTAACTTAATTGGTCAAGCGATCGCTCATTTTTGCCAATCCATTGAACTCCGAATGCTCGGTTCGGGTAATCATTTGCAGCAATTGTGCCATGGTCTGGAATTCCGTCATGTTGACACCTCATATCTCGGTGGAGATGACACAAGTATGGTTTGTGATATGCCATGTTCGGTGGCCGACGCAACGGTTCTGAGAATCGCGTGTTTCTGTAAATGGTCCCAATTTTGAACACTTACAGATAAATAAATGCATTTCAACTTACAGGAATAAAGCTCACATTCGTTACCAAATGACTTTACTGTTTCCTAGCGTTCAGTTCACTTTCCATTTTGTCCATACAAATGAAGTTTGTAAAAGTACTTTTCTGTATAGAATCGATTTCCTGAGATATTCCCTACCACGAAATTTGATCGATAAATTTTGAATCACCCTGTATACCTTGTTTCCGTAGAAATTTCCAAAAGTTAATTAATCAAAAAATTATATTCCTCTATTTATCAACTATAACTTCCTCAAACTGAAAAAATAAAATTTGTTATAATCTTACAGAAATTGGAATTCTGTGTTAATTGTGAATTTAATTGTTAACAAAAGCTCTCCAAAAGAGTATATATTTGGTTTTCTTTACAGAGAACGCAAACTCTCAAGTGCAAACCTCAAAATAAAAATCTGAGTATCCGTGGCTTCCCAGCCTCATCGGAGGTGCAGAGTTGTACGCCAAATGAAGGGAGGATTAAGTTTAGTTTAACTATATTATTATTAATCTAATAATTATATTATTATACAATGGCTATTTGGGGACGCACCTCGTAATTTTGAACTGCTGTCAGATGACAAAGCCGACACCTAAGCTGGCATCCCTTCTCCAAACTTCCACACCACACCAATGAGAGAACGTTTGGCCCAGATAGATTTAAGATACAACAGACCCCCTTACACAACGATTCTTCGGTGGAATCGGGTATTGAACCCGAAACTCTCCAGTTTTGAAGCCGGGACTTTACCACCAGGTCACAGTGGCAGATTAGAAGGGGGTGACGTGAATATCCCCTTTATTTTATAGTTTATGAAAAAGTTTCGAAGAGACAACTATCGCAGGTTTTAAGTGTTCTCACTTAATATAAATATTAACTAATTAGAAAGTTTTCTAAACTTCATCGCTAAAACAAATAGATTTCAACCCTTTGCGGTCCGAAAAATAATTAGATGCAAAATTATTCACCTAATACAAAGGTTGGTTTATTGCTATGACAAATAAGTATACATATAATACTTTTAAGTCAAATTTCTTTGAAAATTTAATCTACTTCTCTTAACCATTATATAGGCGTTTTTAACAATTAAATTTGAAAAATAAATAAATAAAACGTCAGAATGATGTATAATCTTGAATATCGAGTCACACTCGACATCGGACCAGAAAGGATTTAAAAAATTCTGGATTTTTTTTGGTTGTATTTGTTTCAGGTAAATAATATCGGTTCAATATATTTATGGTTTCCCGTTTAACAAATCACCTTTTTGACACGATATTTCTAATAAATCATACAATATTTATTTGTTGTTGTTGCTAATGGCGCTTTTAATGGACAAGCACTCCCACTGATGCATCAACAGATTTAAGCCGAAAGAAGCGTCTCTTGTTTTTGAAGCAGCGCCAACAGTACGACTTAGCTACACCACATTCGCTTGCACGACCCCTTTTTACAGGGGGCACAGCTACACATCTCAAAGATAGCACTCAGAACAACCATGCCCGAACCGGGACTCGAACCCGGGACTCCCAGAACACGAGGAAGACGCGCTACCTCTCTGCCAGAAAACCGGCACAATATCTATTTGAATCTATATATTAAATCAACTATTTAAGATATTATTAAAACTTTTCTTGCAAAGTCAAAGAAAAAATTTCAATTTCTAACCTTAATTTCGTTCAACTTTTCAGGTCGCCGTGGTAAATAAAAAAAAATTAGAATCACTTGTGAATTACGAGACATTAAAAATTCCATTCAACTTTCTAAAGGATTCAATATTTTATTCCTACCATCAAAATCGAATATTTCATTCCTGCACTTAAAATCAAATTTGAACTCAATTCCATCCTACTCTATCCTTTATCGTTGTTTTATAACGCTTCAAGCTGTAAATTATTTCAAAATTGCAGATTTCAAATAAAAAACGGATCCGCTTCGCTATCCTTTTCTTTTCTCGGCTTATCTCCCTTAATGTGGCGCTAAACAGCTGTCATAAGAATGGGATCAACGATAAAGAGCAGCACGATAAAGGATTGCAATAAAACGGTATTGTTCGGTTGAAACGTTGCGGATTCTTTTTCGATCTCATTTAGAACAAGGTCGTGCACAGCATGTCGTAAAATGGTTAAGTTTGGAAACAAGCACTCTTCGTTTTATTGCATCAATAAATAATACCCATTTTTACGCCTGAAAGTGTGCTTAATCTATTTCGTAGAGTTTATGCCTTAGTGTGTGGACAAATATGATTCATAAATCATTTCTTAACTTATTGTCTCTAAATCGTACGTAATATATGTCTATGAATTAGTTTGAAATATCAAATTGAACGGATAAAAGTTTACAATTTCTAATTTGTTTTACAACAATCTTTTTAAATCTTAGAAATATTTGTAGAACAATGACTTATTGTAAAATTATTCTGGGGACCGCAATTGCCCGGTTGATAAGGCGTTGGATTCGCATTACTTGGACTGTGAGTTCGAATCCACCAGCCAAATACTCCCTGTGTGTGTAGTGACTCACACACATTAATTCTATCGTGGTCACAAAGTCCTCCATGCAGAGAGTTGTACCTCTGTGGGTACTGAGTCAGAGGTGATCGTTCTATGTTCGAGATCTAAATTACGATCTGTAGATGAATGAATGAAATACATAATTGAAATCCAACCCGTAAAAAGAGTATGTGGCGTGTGTGTAGCTAAGCCGTACTCTTGGCTCTAGTTGGCACTACTGAAAAACAAGAGACGCTCATTCGACTTAAATAACTGACAGTTCTGTCAGTGGACTCGTAAAGTGCCATGAGTAGCAACAACAAAATTATACGGCCTTTTCTGAAAGATTAAGAGTCAACAAATAGAAGAAAAGGAATTTCTTTTTAAAAACATTGAACTCTAAAAGTCAAAGCAGTAAATGTATGTACATGTGTGTGTGTAATGATATTTTAGAATCTAACTTCAATTCTAATTAATTTCCAAAGTTTTGTCTTAATTTAATCCGTATTAACTTCATTCTAAAATATTCTCTTATTTCTTGATCCCATTCAACTTTTTCTACTTTATTAATTCAACTTAAACTTTGTAAAAATGCATTCGTCAGCTGTTCTCATGCTCCGATCAAAGGACAAAAACTGCTGATCTAATCAAATTCTTCTGAAAGATCCCTGTGTTTGCCTTGCCTTGTTCGGCTTGTGTAGAGAAATTCAATATCTTTTTACCTTCTGCTTTTGTGTCGCTCTGTGGGGGAACAAGACCTGTCCGTACCTATTGTAAATAGATCACCTCCCCCTGGAGAGAGAGTAAAGGAATTTAAAAATTCGAAAGTATCTTTCTGGAAAACTGCCTTCGACATCAAACAAAATTTATGTTCTATACATATATATATATATATATATATATATATATATATACGTCACATGCAAGTTCTTGGAAAAAAACAATTTATAAAAAAATTCAATAAAGAAATCTACTATCGCAAATTTCAAGTTATCAAGTTATAACATTATTATTATTATTATTAAGTCACGTGATATCAGTCCATAATATAAATAAAAAAGGCATGTTCTCACATGACTCACATTTCGCAATCACCAACATTTAGAAAAGTGATGATTTTTGATTATATCAAAATCTATCGAACTTATTTTTTTTCTGGGGGCCATAATATTTTTAAAAACAATTTTAATCTGTTTTAAACAATCATAAGACTATCAAATAATGCACGCAATCTATTTAGAAAAGGCTGTATTTTTTTTCCATATTAAAATCGTACAAGCTCCAAAACTTTTTTAGCAGCTAGAAAAATTTGAAAATTAAAAATAAGTTTATATGCATACAATTTTGATATCTCCCAACGCATTTTTTTTCGGACAACTTAACTTTATTGACCCAATAGGAGTATCGGATACATGACGAACATTCGCGCCAAGTTGTAACTTTTTGTTGGCGATAAATTTCCAAGTGTGACATAATTCTTTATCATTTTCTAATAATCCTAAAATCAAAAAATCGATGTCTCAAATCATAATTCCAAATCACCAATTTTCTGCCGTGCATTTTGAGGATTCACCCCCTCAAACTAAAACAACATCATGTTTTTACATGATAATAATTCATTATAGAATATTCAATACACAAAGCATTAATATATGCGGTCAACATAAAATCGTCATAATCACTTTGTAAAGTATACTTGAAACGTCAACCAAATTTTTTAGTAGACTTTCTTGACCTGCCTGACGTTCTGTAGGATTTGAGGTATAGACATAAAAGATATGGAGAATGTGTTCCTAAATGCGGAGTTGTCATTCTGTCACAAGATTTGCCATCATTCCACCAAATGTTTGCCAAAAGTTACTGTTCCGAAAAAGCTCGCCAATTTTTGCTGTACAGCAAGCCATAGTATCAGCACAAAAACCAAATCATTATGAACCAACAGTACTTTGTTCGAGACCTTGATCCAAAGAATTTCTGCCATCTATAGAGCCTGATACATCGTAAATCCATCGAAAAACAAACGACCTTCTCGTTCGTATGGAACGATAGTTGATTCAAGTGTTATTCTTGTCAATTGGCCATGGTACAAAATGAAGAGTTCATTTTAATTATGTTAATGACCTATTTGAAAGCAACAAAACAATTATATTGGAATAGATCTCGCAATTTTAAACCCAGTCAGATAACAAGGATAGTACAAAAGCATCCACCGTCCTTTTCTAAATGTTAGCATCATAATGAAGGGACATTTGATCCACGACAACAGATTTAATTTCTGTGGCCAAGACTTTACAAATTAGGCCATCGCATCCTTAAACCATTGTAGCTAAATTGTAAGATCCGTCCCAAAATTAATTTTTTCTTTAGTTCTAAAAAAGGTTACAAATCTCTAAACTATATGGCATGCTTAAAAAGGGAATGCTTAATGTGTTAAAATATGTATAAAAACGTGAAGGGCAGACATTTTTAGCAGTTCTTGTAAAACTAGATGTGTGAATGACTGTCCATTAAGTTCACCAAATAAAAATTTGATGATTCTCATGAATCACCAATTACTGTATCCTATTCTTAAACAACAAGCATTTCAAATTCTTTACCTTTTTTAAGCCTTCTTTCACCTCTAACTGTCTATTTGTTTTCTTCCATCGAGATAGGCAATTGATGGAAGAAATGAATTAAATTTGTACCCTTTAAGTGTATCATGTGATCCTAAGTGGGCCCTAAGTACATAAATGAGCTCAAAAGTTAAACAAAGCATATTTACTTCACTAGAGCCATGGGTACAAACTTTTTGTCAGCTTCTGGCCTCAATTGCACACATATGATCTCCCTCTATTATATTCAAAAAAGGTGTTGTTGTTGTTTCTCATCCCCGTGATCAGCAGATCTAGATCAGATCCCTGAACTCACCCTGAGAAAGTCCAGTATCAGTAGGAGATCGTAAACCAGGTCCTGCCTGGTAAGCCCCAGATAATATAAAATGTGGCCAGGAGAGGCCTGTACAGAAGAACATTGAGTGCAGAGGACTGAATGTTCTTCCCCCTCAAGTCCGGCCGACCTCCTCAAAGTGTGCTCTTGTAGCCGGGGAGGGGGTGTACATGGGAGGGGGAGAGTGAGTGAAACACGTCGGGAGTATATTCTCCGATTCCTCTCCCAAGGCGTGAAGGCCACTTCACTACGGTCAGCTAAGGTCTGTAGGCGTCGGAGCTGAGTCAGGCTTCTACCGCTGGTTCTCCAGGTCCCTGACCATAGAAGCTGTCTTTACCCCATCCACCTATCAATGTTTTGTTTAAGATTCGAGTAAAACTTCACTTTTCTTATCCTTGTAATTCATCTCAAATTATAAGGTATTAATAATCAATACATGTAAAGAATTTAATTCCGCATCTTAATATAGTCCGAATAAATTACAACATGGTTGATGAACAAGAATCAGTGATAACAAAATGGCCTTAAGAACATGAAGCTATCTCTAAAATTCTGTATTTTCCCAAATTCTTGTGAGTTTAAGATTGCAATTGCTAGACCACGTTCTCCTTCCGTCATATTCAATAGCAGTGTTTAGAAAAAGGACA
>JAOUZG010042725.1:4405025-4425452 GCA_026289955.1 Argiope argentata
ATATGGCCTCAATTACTCACGTATGCTCTCCTTCCATTATATTCAAACGAGTGTTTAGAAAAGGGACAATAGAGCCATGGTCACAAAATTTTTGTGAACTTATGACCTCAATTGCTCACATACGATCTCCGTCCATTATATTCAAAAGCAGTGATTAGAAAA
This sequence comes from Argiope argentata, assembly GCA_026289955.1. Lineage (NCBI taxonomy): Eukaryota > Metazoa > Arthropoda > Arachnida > Araneae > Araneidae > Argiope > Argiope argentata. Next base: position 4,405,188 of record JAOUZG010042725.1, read on the forward strand.
GGGACAATAGAGCCATGTTCACAAAATTTTTGTGAACTTATGATCGCAATTTTTGAGACACGTTCTTTGCCAATCATATACAAAAACAGTATTTAGAAAAGGATAAATAAAGCAGTTTCGGAGGATAAAACAACAGTATCTACAGGCAAGTTATAAGGATTATAAGGGTTTTCCACCAGGCGATAATTAAGCTAATTTACCTCCCGATTAAACCTATTTTTATTATCTTGACTTCTTTAACATAGTCTTTTCTCTAGCTAAATGGAGTTTTTGGTGCCCCAGAAATCCTACATCCAAGAATTTCTTTAAAATATTCCAGCTCCGTTAACTATTTAAGCGAGGTGTTCACTTAAGTGAAATTATAAAAACGTTTAATAAAGCAGTCTGAAATGTTTGTAAGTTAAATTGTATACATTTGACTGTTGCCATTCGATAATATGTAATAACAGTGATTTCTATTTCACGTGTTTTAACATCTTATTTAAATATAGACGGTGAATCTTAGATTATTCGAACTCGATTAGTGAAAGAAAAATAAAGCAGATTGGAAGATAAAGTTATATGTCAGCAAGTATTACTAGTCTACATAAAACAGTTTTAACTGCCATCCTTTACCTTCAGACGGAAGTTTGGAGATTCTTAATCTTACTCGTATCATGGGTTAATTTTCCATGAGTCTGCTGGTTTCCGCCGGAATGTTTCCGGTTGGTGAGTGCCAGTTCAACGCACCGTTCCAGTTGTAGGCGTCTTCCACGGTCGCCGCTAAAATTAGAATTTATATCTAAAATGAAATAAAAGAAAGAGCAACCAATGTCATTTGTTTAAAAAACAGAAGCATTTCAACTATTCACTGGCTGCCTCTAAACAGATGTGTGGCGCTTGGTAGATTTTTTGAAAAACAGTTTTCAGTTTCAAAAGTTAGTGTTATGCTGTAAATATTTGTTGGACTATTTCCTGTTTCTTTTTTAAATAATGTTTTCATTTTTCTGTGTTGAAAAAATAAATGAAATCTGCTGACTGTGGCCATTAAAAACTTGTCAACAAAGCTGCAGCAAGTGCTGAAACTTCACATAAATGAAGGGTTGGAAATGAATTAAGTGCTGAGGAAAAGTAAATAACTGAGGTGGTTAGAATTTAAATAACCACGCAAATTAAGTAAAATAAGTAATCCTGAGAGCGGAGGGCTTCAGAATATGATAAATGAATAAGGCATTAAAAAATAAAGAAATATTAAAATTGAAAAGAATGAGTGAGAAAAAGTATCCATTATTTGCTAAAGAACTGTTTCGCATCTTACGCATTAGCCCTTTACGGTCCTTTGATTTTATCAGAATGTTAATAAAGGAATTTTAAAATTCATTCAGGATTATAAATATTGTAATAGTCTGAATTAGAATTTAAAAGAAAATTAGATCAAACCCTTATGCCAGCTTTCTGTCCAACATGTAGTACATCTTTCACGTAATCTGGGAAAGCCGAGTGCAAATCCTGGTTCGGGTATGGCTCTTTTTCACTTTGTGTTCTAACTGTAAGGTATGGGAAATACCCCCCCCCCCCACTCTAAAAAGGGGTTAAGCAAGCGAGTGTGTAAGTGTCGTCCTCATATGAGGTGGAAGTCAGATTTCAGCTCTCGGGTGATCAGGGGTCTCTATTCTCAAAAGGAACCCTTAGAACCCTTGTAAAATATGTCAATGACATATAGCCAGTAATATTCGTCTGTTAATCTGTTTAACCAAAGATTTGTGAACTCCAGCTATACTGGATAGTGGATCCCAAAGGATATAGCAGCCATACTTAAAATGAATATAGAAATATTCATATTCATGTATTCTGAAGAATATTCTAACATGAGCTCTGAATATGAATAAAGCAGCGGCATATTTCTGATCAGGCAGCTGAATGCCCTTTGCAAATCAATTACAAAAATGAGATCCAAACCTATTAAAAAGACGTTAATTAATCTGACAGATAATCAACTTTTTTTTTACTTATGACACTTGCCATAGGGAAGCCCGCCGACACAGTCAGAGATTTTAAACTGCACTTGTACAGTAGCTTCTGTGGGTAAAGGTCTCTGAGCCCCTGACCACAGAAATCTGACTTCCAGCTCATATGAAGATGACACTCACACATTCGCTTGCACAACCCCTCTTTGCGAGGAACTAATGAATCTTTCACACACCTCATAGATAAAACCTAAGGTAAAGAGCAACCATGCCCGAAACCAGGACTCAAACCCACGAAGCTCAGATCACGAAGAAGATACGTTACCTCTATGCCAGGACGTCGGCAGGTAAATTTGTAAAAAAATATAATTACTTATCCGTATTCGAATTTAAAAGTTCTTGGATTTTGGGGACATTTCTCTAACAAAGCATTTCTGTATAGTCAGTAAGAACAAACCATGTAACGTTCCTGAAATTATTCCAAAAATAAAACTTCATGGAATATTTCAATTATTGAACCTGTTAGAAACTTATTTGGGCAATATCTATATTTTAATGACCTACAATAGTTTTTTGATTTATTGATGATGATGATGATGATCTATTGTCCGCTATACAACGGAAAGAGGAGTTGCAGTAGCTTCTGAGGGTATGGACCCCTGAACACCCGAGGGCAGAAGTCTGACTTTTAACTCATATGAAAGACATGCACACATTCGTTTGTACATCCCCTTTTAACAAAGGTGCACATTTACACAGCTTACAGATAGAACACAGAACAACCATGCCCTAAATGGGACGCGAACCCTTTACGCCCAGATCACGAGGAAGACGCGCTGCCTCTGTGGTAGGACGCCGGCTGATTTATTGATATCAGACTTAAATAAATGATGGTTGGATAATGTTCTTTGCGATATATACTTCCCATTGAGAAAAATTGCAGTATCTAAAAGCTGTTGTAAATCTGATTCCAAATATATGAATCCTCTTTCAAACTTGATTCTCTTAAATTTATCAAGGATTGAAATCTTTTAATCGTTGAAATACTTTTTGGAGCCTTCGAAAAAAAATTGCTGGTTCGAATGCCAACTGATGAAGATTAAAAATTACAAAATATGTCATTTTATAGTATAGGTACAATTCAAAATGGATAATTAATGTAATTGAAAACTAAACCGTTTTGGTATTAAACCTTTTTTCTCTCTAAAAAACAGGAAATTGACACATTGAAGTTCAAGAACAATCATTATATTATTCAGTTTTAGGTCGTTTTGTATTTTGTGATTTTTAACCAAAAATGATATTTTGTATCATAATACTCCTTAATGGTGATGATGATATCGTGTCCACTTTTTACCAAGGAAAGAAGGGTGCAGTAGCTTCTGAGGTTATGGACCCCTGAGCACCCGAGGGTAGAAATCTGACTTCTATCTCATTTGAGGATGAAACACACACGCCACACGCTTTTTACAGTGGTGGCACATTCACACATATCACAAATAGAACACAGAAGAACAACCATGTCCAAACCAGGACTCAAACCCGGGACTCACAGAACACGAGGAAGACACGCTACCTCTGTGCCAGAAATCCGGCCATAATACTCCCTATTTTGGACATATAAACTTAATATGGTCTTCTATTTCAATTTTTGTAAAAAATTCCCGATTGTTGATTGTTACAATCATTTGTTTAATTATTTAACTTAGATTAACGTCCCTTTTTTACAGCAACACTTGAGCTATTTCGGAACGGACCTCGTAATTTTGAACCGCAATCAGGTGCTAAGAAAGGCAACCGAGTTGCCCCTCCCTTTTCAAACTTCTGGACAACACCAATAAAAGGAGGTTTGGCCTTGACAGCTTTAACGTCCAACAGTCCCCCTTACACGACGGTTTTTCGGTAAAATCAAGTCTCTATCCTCCGATTCTTCAGCCGATACCTTAACCTCTGTCCACTCAGTCCTTCCTTCATTTGAAGAATCTTCTGTTAGAAAATAGAATTGGGTTCGAACGCGTGAAACTAAAACATAATATCAATTCACTTTTCGTTTCAAAGATGGAATTTCATAATGTCTTAGATTTGGCGCATGCGCATTCTGACTCCAAAAGTTATATATTTAGATTCCAAACGATGAATGCACTGATGTCTGTCAAGAACCCGACCGAATCGTATTTGGAATAATCGCCTAAGTGTTTTCAATGCGAACATTTATCTTGTGTCTTATCTTCAGAGTTTGAATAGATAGTATAGGTATGGAGTCTCCTACTAAGAAAGTGGCGGTCCATCCCAAGGTTTCTGTCATGGTGGACGCGGCCATTAAGGCCCTGGCCGAACCCAAAGGTTCTTCCATGCGCGCCATTAACAAGTACATTAGTGCAACCTATGACGTTGACACCAAGAAGTTGGCGGCTTTTATAAAGAGATACTTGAAAGCTGCCGTCGAACGAGGTGACATGATTCAGCCAACGGGAAAAGGGGCAAGTGGTTCGTTCAAGTTCAACAAAGCAAAAGCCGAATCAAAACAGAAGGCCGCCAAAGCGAAGCCGGCGAAACCCCTCAAACTGCTGACTTCAACCCCCAATAAGACTTTAAAGCCGAAGAAGGTTACTGTGAATCCTCCAAATGACAGCCCTGTGAAGAAAATGAAATTGACAGATGACGAAGAAGCCCCCGGCGAGAATACTTTTACCATGCCCAAGCCGAAAATAACAAAGAAAAAGAAATTCTCCCTGCCTACCAAGCCCAGAAAATCGAAAGGCTTTCTAACCGAAAAAGCGAAAAAGCCCAAGAAATTGGCGGTAAAGAAAGATAAGCCCAAAATCGCGGGGTCACCGAAAGAGAAGGCTAAGAAAGCCGTAACTTCTCCAAAAACTGTTAAAGCCAAAGATGCACCAAAAGCGACAAAAGCCAAGAAGAGTCCTAAACCTAAGAAAGTTGCCGCTCCAAAGAAAGCTACCGCCAAGGACAAACCCTCGAAAGTTGAACAGAAATAAAACTTAAGTTGGAAACTTTTTAAGTTTATCAATTTTTAATTATAACTATATTTGTGCATCCTGCGAGAAATCTACGAAACTACTGCATGAAATTTTACATCGGGAACATATTCAAAAATGAAATTTTAGCTCCAGATTTTGAATTTTTTTGTAAAGTTTAGCTGCTTTAAATGATTATTTTTCAATTTAATAAAATTTTACTTGGATAATCCTTTTATCATTATCTTGTAACGTTATTAAACGTTTATCATTATCTTGTATTGCTATTAAAACGTAATTTTCTTTCAGATGCATAAAGCTTCGATTAATATAAAGACCCGAGATCATTTAGACTGGATTAACCCCTTAATGAGCATAGCCCTCGGTATGATGGTCCCGCAAAATGTAAATATCATGGGCATCTCCCATAGTACGATACGGTTGGAACTAAAAATAAATGTTATTGATTTGTTACATTTCAGAGATTGATAATAATTCTTTCGGATATCTACCATAAATATTACATCAGGTTCTAATTACCGATCAAATATCCCACAAATTTAAACCAGTTGTATGTTATACACAGTATTTACATTCCCTCAGTAGTGTGTATACAAAGGAACAATTTGCCGAACTGTGGAATGGTTAGAAGTAGGCAAGAACTCGTTTAGGTTTTGGGATCAAACTTTTGGAACGTAAATCGTTGATTCAAGTCTCAATAAAATTTCGTCTTTTGAATCAGAGTGTATCTAATTTTAAATTGAATGTTCTCAGCTCAAGAGTAAATTGCGAATAAACATTCGTAAGTCAATTTCTTACTTTCAATCATTGAATTAAGAATTAACTGTTGGTTAAGAAGTATTTAAATTGAGAAAAATTAAAAACTTCGTTTATTACCATTTACAGGTAATTAAATGTTCTCACTTAAAGAAATTCGGTTTTGATAACAATCCACTTGGAAAATATTGATTCTTTGTGAAACTGTGGAAAAATCGGTTTATAAATTCGAATTACTTTTTCATTGGGCAAATTCAGATTCAAAACAAAAATGTCGCTATTAATAACCACAAGAATCTTAAGGCACGGTCAATTAAGTAAGAATTTAGTTGTTTTTCCATTTTATTTCCAATTAAAAGTATTGATCTTTTCAGTACAAAATTATCTGCTCTAGTTGTGAGAGATTTAATCGGGAAAAGGAATTAATTTAGGAAAATTATAACGATATTTATTGTAAAAAAAGAATCAATAAAATTTTTGCTTTAATATAAAACTGCTTTCAAAAGTCGTAGCCTAAATGGATTAAGGAATAGTTCTAACCTGAAGATGATTACAAACTGAAGGTTATCTGTAAATTATGAAATGCTGATAAATGATTAGTTTTAACCTGAAGACGTTTAGAAGCAGAAGGCTATCTGTAAATTATGAAATAATACATATATAAATGAAAATAATTCTTTAAAAGGCTTTGGAGGATATATTGTAGAACCTGTACCTGTCAAATTTTCTAGCAGCAACTTTTAAGCTGATACGTTCTTAAATAGAAAGGATTTTGTTTTTATTTAACTTATAAAATATTTTTTAACTTATTTGTTTAAAAATAATTATGGAATTGATATTATTCTGGTTGATTCTAAGTATGTAACGTAAAAAAACAATCCTAAGATACTACAAAATTATGAATAAGTTATGCTGATTATATCTCAAAACAATTCTAATTTCAATAAACTTTAAGTACATTTTCAGATTTAATAACATTATCAGAAAAACTAATTTCACTAGAGGGCGCTCTGTATTCTTCCGATGATGGCTAGCAGTCAAGTCAGTTCAGAGAGTGAGAGAAGTTTTTCTGCGAGAAAACGGACTAAGAAATTTTCCCGAGTTGGAATGAGTTTTTCTGCGCCTGCTCAGATTTAACTCGAGAAAATGAGTAATATTCATCCTGCTGTTTAGAAAGAAGTGGAAAATATAAATAAATTAGCATTCTAGTTAAGGAGAGTTCTCATCAAAGGAAAGTTTTTCATTTGGGAATCGAAGGAACTTATCCACTGTATAATAAAAAAAAAATCTATTTATTAGAAGTAAAAAAACTGAACAATTAGGGGACGATAAATTCTGTTTTTGTTACGATAACTCATATGAAGCACTGTGTTTATTTTCTTTGATACTAATAAAACTTTGAGTTGCTTTTAAAGTTTCTTTTAAAAACATTATGGGAATGTGGAGAAAGGCAATGACTAGTTTTAATATATAAAATATATTTATTTAAATCAGGGATGCACAACCTTTTCAGGATAAGGGGCCAAATTATGAAAAAGGATCATGTTGAGGGCCAAAGCAGCACATGAATGTTAAAATATGTTATAAACGTGAAAACTAGTTTTTTTGTTGAAATACGCATGAATTACAATTGCTTTACTTATTTTACTTATGCACTCACTCCTTTTGCAATAAATAAATGAATAAAACACAAATATTATAAACATGATTAAAATACTTTACCTTAAAAAAGATTCCTGCTAAAAAGGTGGCAAACTTGAAATAGAATAACAGAGGAAAACTTTTTGGTAATTATATAGTGAGCACAGTTTAAATTTTGTGAAAAAAAATGAATAATCAAAATTAATGAAAGCTAATAGGATTGAATAGTTGATGTTATTGATTTTATGTTGGGCTTAATATTGGTTGGGGCAATATGTAGAACAGAAGGAAGGTTCTGATATTATATTTCTTATTTTTGATTTATTTTGAATTCATTAGTGATAAAGTTTTCTCACAAATGCAAGTGCTGCCAAAAAAAGTTTCACATGCAGCTGTAAGAACGAAAATTCCACGGGTAAGTCTTTACAAAATTCTAATATCAGTTTTTCCTTGAACTTATTTTTGAAAAAATCAGAATTCTGTAAATCAATTAAGGTTAACTGCGTACTCTCATCCACTAGATTTACATCAATAGAAAATGGAGAAGAAAATACATCAATTTTTGTTAGGCACTTTTCAAAATCTGAAAATCGATCATAAAATGCATTACACAAGATTTGAATTTGATAATCATGCTGCATTTCTATGTGTGGAAATGTTTAACGACAGCGAGCATTTCCTATTCGAAATCTCGTACTCGCAGGTAGCCATGATGGAAACAAACTGAAAAGCCGATTAATACAAAGTAAATAAACTAAATTACGAACGGTAAATTATTTATTCTGATGTAGAATTGTTTTCCTAACAGAATTTTCCCCAGTTTTTTTTTTTTTTGAAAAACTCATTTCATTTGAAATCAGTCTTAATTTATTAACAACATTTGCGGGCCAACTTCAAAGACTACGTGAGCCATAGGTTGTGCATCCCTGATTTAAATTAGATGGACAAAACATTGCTAAACTAACATCAAACACATAAAAAGATACATGAACGTGAGCGGTACATTATACCGTCTCAATGCCAAGCTCTAGTTTGGCAAAAATGGCGGGAAAGGATCACGTGATCAATGACGCAACATGGCGTCATACAGGATGTGAGATCTGTTTTCAGTTCCCACAATATCATATCTCATGAGATATGATATTTGGATTATGCTCATCTTCACGGTTTCCTTCCTGTGATCTTCCCCAGATGGATTCGCAATAATTCGAATTTAACAACGTATTCTGATTCATTGGCCCATTTTTGAAGAGAAAGCTGTGTTTACTATAAGCGTCACGAAGTAAACAGTGGCCCTGTCCTTATAACTTTTCCTGTTCTCTGTTTTTGGGGGTTGTATGGCTTCAAATGTGGTAGGAGATTTAGTTTTTATAGATGGCATAATGGATCATAAGCTTTATATAGATATACTCAACAACAATCTTAAAGAAAGTCCAAAAAAATGGGTTTAGATGGAAATTTTATTTTCCAGCAAGACAACGACCCCAAAATTACGGCATGTAATGTCAAAATGTGGTGTCTTTTTCATTGTAAACAGCAATTTCACACACTACCACAGTCCTCTGACACCAATATCATAGAAAATTTGTGGGTCACACTCGAAACAGCGGTCCAAAAACACCAAATTAGAAACGAAACCCATTTAGAGCAAGTGTTACTAGAAGAATGGGATAAAATATCGCCACATACCAAAAAAATTGGTCGAATCTGTGCCAAGACGTTTGGAGGACACTATAAAAGCCAAAGGACATGCAACCAAATATTGATACTGTCTTTGTATGTGATATATCACACCAATTTCATTGGTGTATCCTTAATTTTTTGAGCTAAAGACCTGCCTATGTTTATTTCAAATACTTGTGAAATTTTTAATTTTAGATATTTTTTGTTGATTTTCGTTATTTTTACTGTAAATTAACCCTTTTGTTACGTGTGAAAATAAAAAAGCGTTTGCACTTCTAGTTAATGTGTTATTTCGATTGAAAGTTGGATTTATCAAGTAAAAGTTGGCTCAATTGTTTGTCCCACTGTATATCAATGTGATCACAAAGATATCATCGATTAATGTGGCCTGGTATATATGTAGCGGATGACACTCAATGGTAAGACAATTCTAATGAAAATGGTTTTTTCAAATATTAACACATTCATTAAATTTGATTAAATTTTAATACTTTAAATAGAGATTCAGGAGCTTGTAATGAGAATTAAAATCAAAAGACAGTAGTTCGACCAGTAAAATGCAAAGATATCAGTATGCTTCACGTGAAAGTAAAGAATGTGAGTTCAATGATGGCGAAAATCAATAAATTATTTATATTGATTGTAATTATTTAATAAAAAGTAACTAAAATAAAAATTTTGTTTGTTGACCTAAGTAGGAATTGGCTGAAAAAAAATTATTACTTGTTAATTTAATTTACCACTCTGATAGTTAGGGTCTCTTCTTTTAATTTTTAAATAAAAGCCTTCAAAGAAAGAAAATTTGATCAGAAGAAAGAAAAACGCAAGCCGTTGTTGCGGTTGTTAACAGCACTTAGCAAGGACGATAGGACTGACGGCCATCAGCGATTTCAAGCCGAATGAGCGTCTCGTGTTTTTGGAAGTAGCGCCAACTAGGGCTAGAGTACGACATAGCTACACACTCAACACATTCACTTGTACAACCCCTTTTTACAGGGGGACACAGTCACACATCTCACAGATAGGACACAGAAGAACAACCATACCCTAACCGGGACTCGAACTCAGGACTCCCAGAACACGAGGAAGACGCGCTACCTCTGTGTCAGAAAGCCGGCACACTAGCCATGGCTATCAGCAGACAGCCCATGAAATCAGTGTCCATGTAATTGGTTGATTGATTTGAGGCGAAGGTACTTTTTCTCTCTTTTTTATTAGCAGCACTTAAGCTTGTCAAAGTAGAATTACTTCTTTTTATTTCCTCGTGCCTGAACTGTACAAATAGAAAATGATTCAATCATCAAAAAAATTGAACTTGGGATACTGACGATTCCCTATGAATGAAAATTCAAAAAATACTTTAAACTTGACAGATGAAATGTAGCATATAGGCTTAGACGTAAATTTAATCATTTCCACAGCAAGTCTGTCCGAATGTAAATGACAATGATAATGACGTGTCCTTTTACAACGGAAAGAGGGGTGCAGTAGCTTCTGAAGGTATGGACCCCTAAGCACTCGAGGGCAGAAGTCTGATTTCTAGCTCATATGAGGACGACACGCACCCATTCGCATGCACAGCCCCTTTTCACAGAGGGACACAATCACGCATCTCATAAATAGTACTCAGAAGAACAACCATAACTTTAACTTAACCGGGACTGACACGCTGCCTCTGTTCCAGGGCGCCGGCTCCGAATGTAAAAAAAAACGATATGAATGCAAAACTCAAAGATCAAGATAGATAAAAAAAAATAAAAAATTTGTCATTTAAATATAAATTGACTCCTAATTTTGAATCAAATTTGTCGAACAGTTGACCATTCGTCTGTCTGTAATTTTAAATGCGTGTAAACACTATAATTCAAAAACCCAAAACCTTAGGTAAATAAAATAAGATATGTTGTTGTTATTACTTATGACGCCATGGACAAGCCCCCTGCTAATACAGCAGCAGATTTAAGCCGAAAGGAGCGTCTCTTGTTTTTGAAGTAGCGCCAACTAGGGCAAAGAGTAGGATTTAGCTACACACTCACCACATTAGCTTGTACAACCCCTTTTTACAGTGGGGCATAGTCACACTCATCACAGATAGGACACAGAAGTACAACCATGCCCGAACCGGGACTCAAACCCAGGGCTCCCAGAACACGAGGAAACCGTGCTTCCTCTGTGCCAGAATGCTGGCAAATTCGGCATGCACATTTAGAAGCTAAAATGTAGATATGTGTCAAATTGTTAACCAATCTACACAAGGACTGACTGTCTGTCCTTGGTTTTTGCTGAAACTGAAAATGCCATATTTCGACTTGAAAGCTAAGTTTTTATTTTACAAAAGTAGTTTATTTCAAACAAATTTCTTTCAAAAACTATTTTTCTTTTCATTTTATGTCGTCTAGAAACCTAGATAAAGCTAATCAAAGAAATTGCTGATTACTGCTAAGTTAACGGGATGTCTCCGTCTTCGGCCGGAAGTCGCTGTAAAATACAGTTTTTAATTTATTTTCTTAATTTTAACTCACAAATAGGATTCTTAGAATGTTGTTATTGTAAAGCCACACCTTTTTGAATATTTTTTCCAATTCTTAGATATTAATTGGTATTATCCTCATTTTCTCCCTATTTGATGATTTCTTCATAAAATTTCAGACTATTTTTTTGAAGTGGAAGTACTTGTTGTGTTCTTGTGTCGTCAGAAATGGTATGCAGACAAACTTACTTTTAAACGGCATCTTACTACATTATAAAAAAGATTAAAATGAAATCTACTATGCATATTTCAATGTATCATGTCAGAACATCATTTCTTGAACGGCCAAAGACCACGTGCTCGTGCAAGTTTAAGTATATTTTTATTCATTTTAATCGTTTCATTGAATTAGTAATTTTGGTACTGCAAACGATCCAAAAAAAACTTTGTCTTGCATTTATTGTTCAAAAAAATATCACATTTCCTGTTTTTCCTAGCACGTGATCATTTCACATAACCACGTGCTCAAAATGACATTTTTCTAGGTTTTATTTGCTGTAGTCATTTACTTTCTTTAAAAATCAGAGCTTTTGTAAATGCAATGGCAACGCGTTATTAAAAACTGATTTTTTGAGATGCTCGTGCAAATAATATAATTTCAATTCATTGCCCATGCATTTTTATTGACCCCAAAAACCTCATCCAAAAACAACATCATGTTCGGACATAATAATAATATTACCAAAATTAACATCAACTTATTTTCATTTAAAACTCTGGTTTCTTTTTAAACAACAAATTTAAAAATTCTAAATCTCACTATTAGCAACCATAATTAACCATTATTTACAAAGTAATAATTATTATTAAATAATTATCATGAATTACTTTAATTTGAAATATTTTTAATTTTAAGGCACTTCTTTTACAGTAAATATAGGCTTTATACCCTCTTTTCACAAAATAACTTTTTAAAGTAAACTGTTGCCACTTATGGCCCTTGCCATGGACAAGCCCCCCGCTGATACAGCAGCAGATTTAAGCCGAAAGGAGCGTCTCTTGTTTTTGAAGTAGCGCCAACTAGGGCCAAGAGTACGACTTAGCTACACACTCATCACGTTTGCTTGCACAGCCCCTTTTCACAGGGGGGGGGTACATTCACACATCTCACAGATAGCACACAGAAGTACAACCATGCCCGAACCGGGATTCGAACCCGGGACACCCAGAACACGAGGAAGACACTCTACCTCTCTGCCAGAAAGCCGGCTAAAACAAACTATCAACCATTAGCATAATATTTCCAATGCGCATGCGTTAGAATGGGTTTAATTCGTCAAAATAAGGGTAAAAGGTGAAATGAAAGGATGGGGACGTTTACATTTAACAATAAAATAAACGCCGGCTTTCTGGTACAGAGTTAGCACGTTTTCCTCGTGTTCTGGGTTCGGTCATAGTTGTTATGTGTTCTATCTGTGAGATGTGTGACTGTCCCCCCCCGTACAAAGGGGCTGTGCAAGTGACTGCGATGAGTCTGTAGCTAAAGTTGTACTCTTGACCCAAGTCGGCTCAACTTGAAACAAGAGACGCATACATTCGGCTTAAAATCTGTTGATGTATCAGCAAGCCTTGTCCATGGCAAGTGCCATAAGTAACAACAACATAAAATGAACCCAGATTACTAGATGTCTAATTTGAAATAAAATAATTGTGACAGAAATTACAGAATACCCATATATGTGTGAAAAAAATTACTGATGAAATGTCTAATAAGGAGGAAATTAAGATCGAAGAATGACGAAAAATTCCCGAATTACGCTTATCCTTCCCAGTTTTACCTCTTAGTTGAAAAATGGTGATTTGAGGATATTGAAAAAATTGGTATTTCTTTCTATTGGCACTGCGTTTTACGCGTAAAACAAAAACTCTAACTTAAAATAATATCTTGAGAAATGTAATAACATTTAAGCATTCTCAGACTTTTATTACGTAATTATTTATTATGAAAACAGTTTTCAGTAAATATTTAGAACCTCAATCATCAACCATATCATATCTTTCTGAAATCTAAACGTTCTACTTTATCACATGGTGCTCATTAACAAAACAAAAACAACTTTTGCTTCTAGACACCTTTATTTATTTACCATTTTTTTCCAACCTCAGAACAATCAGTTCTTGGTTGTTTTATCAATAAAACACACTTTCCCTCGTCAACAAAAATTAAAGACAGCCTTTCTTTCTTTTAAAGATAAAGGCTAATCGCTTTTTAAGTCGTTGTCATCTGATATCTTCGATCCAACGCCTAAACATGACATTATGCCCCAAAACCTGGCGACAAAATCTTACTCCAGACGGCGACAGCACGCCAAGTCATGAGACAAAATGCTCTCTCTCAAATACACATTTTTCATTATTTTCCCTCGTCACCCTTTCAAGGTCCGAGAGATACACTCGAAGACTTCTTCTGAAGGTTATTAGCCTTGAAAGGCTACATTGATTTTTTCCACCGACCGGGATCGTTAGCCGTTAATGATCTTGTGATCTCTCCGTCTGTGAGGTCCGGCCACCCGTTGAAGGTGCCACTAACGAGGAATGAGCGGCTCGTTAAAATGAAATGTCGCTGGGATGAGAGAAGGTCGAAAAGACCATCCCGGTAGAAAATTAACTGTTAAGGGATAAACTCGCGCCGGAAATAGGAAGTGGGAATATGTATTTAATTAATGGAAAAAATGGCGGCGGTGTATTTGACTTCAAATGCGTGAGCGGAGCACTCCTTTCAGAAGGAATCTAAATAATTTGCTTACTTGAGAAGGTGAGAGAGGGAATGCGATTGGTTTTTTTGAAACATAGAAAAATTAGATTCAAATGAGTCATAAAAACTCATTGGTAAGGTCCCGGCTTCAGGCGAACACATTAAGGACCACTCACGAGTTTTCTCGTGTTTCACGTTCCATCTGTTGCGGACTGCTCACGAGTTTTCTCGTATCCGTCGTAGTATCCGTTTTCTCGTAGTTTCGTTTTCCGTCTATTACGGATGAATGTTTAGAACGTACAAGTTTGCCCCAAAACATGCGGTCCCAGGCAGATTTCTTTGCAGTCCTTAATGTGTTAATTATATTTCAGTTCGAGATCTGATTCTATTAAGAATCAATCATGTACAGTACATTCTCGAGCATCCAGTTCGCGACCATCCGCCTATTGCTCTTTTATTGTAATCAAATGAGGAAATCATACCATGCGTTGGTAACATTATTATCCGGCTTAGTGATCTTTTATGATAATTAAATGAGGAAGACAAGAAGTTGCATTTGGCAACATTATTATCCGATCTAGAGTTCTTTTATCATAATTAAATGAGCAAGGCAAGTCGTTGCATTGGCAACACTATTATCCGGCTTAGTGATCTTTTATCATAATTAAAGGAAGAAGACAAGGCCTTGCATTGGCAACATTATTATCCGATCTAGTGTTCTTTTATGATCACTAAATGAGGAAGGCTAGGCGTTGCATTGGCAACATGATTATCCGGCTTAGTGATCTTTTATCATAATTAAATGAGGAAGGTAAGGCGTTGCATTGGCAACATTATTATTCGATCTAGTGTTCTTTTATGATAATTAAATGAGGAAGGCAAGGCGTTGTATTGGCAACACTATTATCCGGCTCAGTGTTCTTTGATCGTAATTAAAGGAGGAAGCCAAGGCATTTATTGTCAATACTATTCGTTTCTTGTAATAAGTTTGATTTACAGAATTTATATTAAAATATGAGCAATTTATATCTTTTAACATTTTACCTCTGACAAATTCTTGATACGAGCGATGCAGTACATAAACATACATAAACTACCTGTACTCAGCAATCTATTTTAACTATAGACGTTATTGGTCGCGCTTCTGGTCGCGACCGCGTTCACATTCTGCAGGAATTGAAATAAATGGAAGACTTCGTACTCAGTAAGAAGTGAGAAGACACGCATTATAACATTGAGTTTTGATATAAAAACTTTGTTTACTGGTACTAGTAGGCAAAGAAATGAGTTCATAGAAACCTTGCCTATCCGCCTTTTTTTATCCAGCCTGCCCTTCCTCTAGATTAGGCCGGATACTTTGAAGTATTGAATGTGGACCTGGTGCATGTTAAATCATACCGTGGTTTAAATATCCACGTGCTGTTATGGTGTGTAATTTTAGAGAGGTAAATTCTTACCAATATGTAAATACTCGTCCTCTGATTTCGTTTCAATGCAGTGAAAAATGTTCATCAAAATGTTGCCTAGCGCCTTCACTTAAAATGATAAGCCTGATGTGCGCATCGAATCACTAAATATTAAATTTTAAACCTGCAAATATTATTCTTATAAAAATATAATAATTTCGTATAATTTCGAATTTTTTTTAGGATTTTTTAAAATTAAATGTGCCATATACTTACATATTGAATTAAAAAATATCCTAGTGACATAAATCAATTATTATAATATTTCTGCGATTAAAGTAAAAGTCTCCTTTTACCAATATATTTTTTACCATTCTAAAAAAATATCTTAATTGTATTTTTAATAGTACAACTGTTGCTATTTCTAATGACTCTGGCCGCCGGTTTTCTGGCGCAGAGGAAGCGCGTCTTCCTCGTGTTCTGTGAGTCCCGAGTTAAGGTCTCGGTTCGGGCATGATTGTTCTTCTCCGTTCTATCTGTGAGTTGTGTGTGTTTCATCCTCATGTGAGCTAGAAGTCAGACTCCTGCCTTCGGGTCCTCAGGGGTCCATACCCTCAGAAGCTACTGCACCCCTCTTTCCGTGGTAAAAAGCGGACACGACATCATTATCATCCTCAATGACTCTTGCCATGGACAGGCTCGCTGAACCAGCCAGCGATTTTAAGCTGAGGGTGCGTCTCTTGTTTGAAGTAGCGCCACCTAGGGCCAAGAGTGCGTCTTAACTACGCACGCATCACATTCGCTTGTATAGCTCCATTTTACAGGGGGGGAGCACATTCACAAATCTCACAGATAAAAAAGTGGAAGAACAACCATGCCCCAACCAGGAATCCCAAATCACGGGAAAGACACGCTACCCCTATCCCAGAACATTGGCTGTAGAACTATTTATACAACAATCGGCATGCTATTTCACCAAAATATCTAGTTTAAATTTGATTCTAATATCGCTAATGCCGTATTCTACAATTGTATGTCAAAATGCATTTAAAAGATTATTTCCAAACACTCATTGTAGCCTTGGGAACAATAAATGGAAATAAATGAAATTTAAATAGGAACAATTAAAGGAATAATGACACTTATAAATGGGAATTTAAAAGTGCGCACAAATGGTTACACAGTGCATTATAGGGAAAGAATAAATTAATGTAAAATGCAAAAATCACTTAAAACGCTTCAATATCTTAAGTGCGCACTTTACATTAATACAGGAATCATAGTAATAATAATAAATTACCCAAATGGAATGTGTCATCTTAGATGGAAGGTAAGTAAATTCGAGTGTCAAGGTTTTAAGAAGACTTATGCTTCTAATTTTCCTATTCAAAGAGACACAAAGAATTCCAAGGATAGAGCTCCTAACCAGGAATCGTGATCATTCGACGCGTGCAATCTCTGAAGAGCTCACCTTTGCAACTTTGACACCAGAATAAGGGAGGGTATTTGACCTTCAGTAAATTTAATATTCTATGCGTCGCCTCTTGGCGAAATAATTTTCAAATCCTCCGTAACCCTTCGACTCCGAAGTCAAAATTCTACCACACGATTGAAGAAGGAAAAGGAAAGCGAATAAACCATGTTAAGACAAGTCTCTCTGTCCTGCAGTACAATTAGTGACGCTGTTCTATTAATACTGCATTAGCTGATACTATATGTACTGATACTAATTACACTGATACTGTATATACTTATACTAATTACACTGACATTGTACATACTGATATACTGATACTAATTACACTGATACTGTATATACTGATACTAATTACACTGATACTAATTATGCTGATGCTAATTACACTGATACATATACTGATACCATTTATAATGATACTGTATTACTGATAATAATTAAACTGATGCACCGATACTATACATACTAATACTAATTAAACTGATACACTGATACTATACATACTGATACTAATTAAAATGGTACACTATTATATATATTGATACGAATTAAACTGATGTACTATTATATATATTGATATTAATTAAATTGATTTACTGATACTAATTAAGCTGATATACTATTATATAAACTGATATTAATTAAATTGATTTATCGATTACTAATTAAACTGATGCACTGATACTATATATACTGACACTAATTAAACTGATATAATGATGCTATATATACTGATACTAATTGAACTATTATACTGATTCTGTATATTCTGAATATATTGAAAATGTATTGATACATTGTACATTGAAATAAAAATGTGCTTGAAATTGATTAGATAAAAATAATGGATAACATAAATAAGAAAAATTACTGTTTTTATTTTCTTGAAAACGATGTAAATAAAAAAATTATAATTTTCAAAAAATTCAAACTACACGTTTTTACGAATTTCCTCGTTTCAGACATTTACGAGTAGAAAAACGCATTTCTGAAATTAAATCTGTTTGTTTGTGAACAAGATAACTCAGAAACGTTTTGCACAATGCGAATGAAATTAGGTATGTAGATTTTACACTAAATTTATAGCTATTCATCAGATTTTTAACGAAACCATTCTGAGGAAGTCTCTCTGTCCTGCAGTACAAGTACAAATAAACATTATAACTATTCAAAAATAAAAGTCTAGATGAATAATAAGTATCTATATTTCAAACACAGATTTTTCGTCTAAAATGTGCAGAAACTCTTAGAGCTATACGATAGAAATTTTGTATGTACACTTTATACCAAATTTATAGCTATCTATCAAATTTTTAATGAAATCATTCCGTAGAAGAATGTCTGTCCCGGTTTTTCATGTACATATGAGACGATAACTACCAAATGTAAAATTATTTATTGGCAGATTTCATAATCAGGTTTATCATTTAAAATGCAGATCTAAATCAAATCTGAAACCAAATATATCTAGAAGTTGACCATCTATCGGTTTGTAGTTTTGCATGTATGTAAATGCGATAGTTCTAAACCGCAATGACTTATATAAATGAAATTTGATATCCTGTACTAACTAGCGCCGTCTATGTAGGAACTCAAAAAAAGACCAGAACGAGAGAAGATGGATGGAGTGACGTGGGGATGAGCGTTGTTATGTGGTAAGACGTTGCATGTGTGATGTTTTCCGTGGAATATGGCCTAAGACAAAATATTAGCAATCGACCCATTTAATACTGAAATAGCTTTATATCTTCTATATATGTGTACCTGTGATGTGTGCAATCAATTACTTATTAAAATATATGGCACTAAAAGGTTGTTTGCTATCATTCGATCTTAAGAGAGTCACAATGTGATCTTGTCACTACAAGTGCAGCTCTGTTTTAAATTTTATTTAATAATTCCACACCACACCTCGGTTTCTAGGTTTCATATGGCCTCTTCCCGTCATTTTTGGTATAGGTGTAAGTAGACTTTATTAAAACCAGAAAAATAATCGGGTAATTTAAAGAAATGATACTTAATCCTACTCTGTTATGTTCTTATCTATGATTAGGGTTATCTACTCTTAAAGTAATCAGCTTTGATTTACGATTTACGAGGAATTTTCGATCCAATTAGATGACCCCCCCCTCTCTGCAGTCTTTTAAAGGCGATAGGGAATGGCTCATCTAATTAGATAGTAACTACCTCACCCTTAGGCAAAGGGGAAACTCAATGATCGGCACGTTGTGAATTATGGTTTAATTCTAAGGACCATCATCGGCCACGGCATAACACTTCACGTAAGAGGCATGCCCTTTCAATAAACAGAAAAATTTAACTTCTAAAATTTGATATTTTTCATAATTCAAATATTCATGAGTTCTAAAACAAAACTGTTAAAGAATAATGTTAACCTGAATATCTACTGTAAGTGCGGCATCCCAAGAACATAAGTTGTAATATTTGCGAGGTGTTCTTTTCCCCAAATTTGCCGATACCTACCAAATTTTAAACGGATTCCATAAATGGAAAGAATCTCTCTCTTTCTTTGTTGTTCTGTATGTGCGCATGCAATTCGAAATATATCAATGCTTATAGTTTTATTATTAAGGTAGAAGATTTGCTTCAAAGTTTCGATTGAATTATCATAAGGATTTACAAACCGTCTATCTGTGTATTATAAAACATGACGGCATGGTAATTCAAATATGCAATAAACTAGATGTGGATTTCCGTGTGTGTGATGGCTGGTTCACGTTAAATCTGCCGTGGTCACTAAACCTCCATGTCGGTAATAATACCACTGGGGGGTACTGGTTCAGAGGTGATCATTCTCTGTTCTAGATCTAAATTTCGATGTGTGAATGAATGAATGAATATGCATGATGGAAGTCGACCCCGTAAAAAAGGTTTTTGACATGTGTGTAGTTAAATCGTACTCTTGGTTCTAGTTGGCACAAGTGAAAACAAGAGACGCTCATTCGGCTTAAATAACTGACATTCTTTGAGTGGGTTCGTAAAGTGGCATGAGTAGCAACAACAAAATTATTCGGCCTTTTGTGAAAGAGCTAAAAAAAAGTCAAACAGTTAGTAAATATATATATACATGTGTGTGTGTGTGTGTGTGTGTGTGTGTGTGTGTGTGTGTGTGTG
>JAOUZG010042725.1:4425552-4449632 GCA_026289955.1 Argiope argentata
GTGTGTGTGTGTGTGTGTGTGTGTGTGTGTGTGTGTTATTTTAGAATCCAATTTTAGTTCTAATTAATTTCCAAAGTTTTGTCTGAATTTAGGGCATATTAGCTTCATTCTAAAATATTCTCTTATTTCTTGATCCCATTCCACTTTCTCTACTTAATTCATTCATAGATGTTTTAGTAAAGATGTTTTCCCCAGTGGTTCTCAGGCTCCGAATGAAGGGACAGGAAATTACAGATCTAAACCAATTCCTCTAAAAGATCCCTGTGTTTCCCTTGCCTTGTTCGGCGCGTGTAGGGAAATCCCTATCAAAATCTCATAGTATATAAAACCACGGATAAATAACTTCAGTCACTTTTTACCTTCTGCTTTTCTGCCGCTTGCACGGCCCTTTTTACAGCAGGAGCACATTCATACACCTCACAGATAGTACGCAGAAAAAAAAATATTCCCTGACCGGGACTCGAACCCGGGACGCCCAGATCACAAGGAAGACGCGCTCCATCTATGCTAGAACGCAGGTATGCGATAATAAAAATATAAAAACTAAAAAAAAATTTAATTTCGCGAGTAATTTTGGAGTTTAAGTTATAAATTTACATTCAAAGTTACTTTTTGGTTACCTGGGTTTACGCGCTGGGTTTTCCAGGGTTGGCGATACGTTGCCAAATAATTAGCACTACGCCAAAGAAACTTCGCCAGAATCTGCGCCAATTTCCGTACAAACCTAACTCTATAATTTTCTTCGAGAATCTTTTTTTTTTTTTTTTTGGCGCAGACTCTAAATGATTTGGCGACATTCTCTTGCACATAGCTAACTGAAAAATCAAGGCGAAAAGGTTCAAATTACATTCTTGATTTTGCTCAAGGTGATATGAAGTTGGAGAGAAAAAAAGGTGCTAAATTGTTTTACGGTTGATTTAAAATGCTATTAGCTTAGTTTGTAAATAAATACACTAGTAAAAAAAATAAGATTTTATGAATTTGCCTAGTCAGAAATCTGTCACGGCACTTTGTGTAAAGTACAGTGGCGATTTTTCAACTAGTCAAAGTAGGCAACTGCCTAAGGGTGCTAGGCTGAGATGGAGGGAGGGGGGCACAAACATAATATTAACACTCATTTTAAACACAATTGCACAGGTATCTATATTTTTCATTGCGTACGCTTAGTTGTTAGTTATAGTCACTTAATTAATATAATGGGTGGTTGTTTCTCAATTATTTTATATTAAATAAATAATAAAATCTAACACGATACACATACTCACAGTTACTAAAAATAAAAAAAATATCTAAAATAAAACATGAAGCTGGTGATAAGTTGAAATGTAGTGAAATGTGAAATTAAATTGATCACTTTATTAAATAAGCACCTTATATAGCTTATTGCCTTAATTTCTTAATATACTTTGTTTATTAAAATATTATTATAATGAGGATGGATTATCGGTTGTTAAGAATAACAATCGATGCCGATTAATCATAATAACTATAATATATATAAGTTGTGAAAGTTTCCCTGTTTATATAATTTCTTTATTTCAAAATTAAATATTATCTTTTTTTAAAACATCTCGTGTGACTCTAATTGTACTATGGCCTTTATTATATAATATCTTTAAAAATATGTCTTGCCAATTTCAATTAAAAAAAGTATTTTTCATTTTTTTTCATTACATAAAACTTTTTGTTATAGGATACAGTTGCTTAATATATTAGAATATTTATTAATATTTTGGTTTTTTATTAATTCATAGACTTGTCAATTTTTCTTAAATATCATTTTCTGTTTTCAAAAGAACCATTCGTGTTTGATATTATTACAGTATAACCAAACACAAACTGCTCTGATGTTTCTTATTAATTAATATGTGCACAAATAAGAGAGGGAAAAAATTTATGCTTATAAAATTTTCTTCGAAACTTTTCAATCAAAGCTTTTAATTATTTTGAGTTGTTACGAGACGTTTTTATGTTCCAATAGTCTGTTATTTTCCAGCATTACAAAAGCTTCAATACGAACAGACGAGTTTCGTTAAATCAACCTTCCCCTGATTTCGTTAAATTAAGGTGAATTATTTTGGATGTATCATGAGATTTTAAATTGATGTTGGATTACAACTCTATGAGCCCATTAGTATGAGAATTCCATTGCCTCAAAACCGGAGTAATATATCGCGCAATAAACATAATTTAATAATCCTTTCCATATGAGCAAATGGTCATAAATTATATTTTAACCCTATATTTCAGTTATAAGTCTAAAACCGCCCCAGTTAGGCCTTTGACGAAAGGGACTATCTAGGGCGGTTCCTATTTTAAAGGGTTGAAAGAAAACTTAGCCAGCATTTCTGTATTAAAACAACTCCTTCGAACCAATGTTAGGGATTTTTCTGTGATTGTCGATTATTCAGACAGTTCTAACTGGATAATTTGTTTGAGCTTAAGTAATAACCTCTTATTTTTCATTCTTTTAGAAGTTGCAGTTCTAAAGATCAGTCGATTATTCAGTTTTTGTTCCACAGAAATATTTTCCAATATATAATCATTTGTTCTTATTTAAAATTGCTTATAAAATTAAATTATTTAGAAAGAAGTAATTATTTGTTAATATATAAACGAATTAAATGAAATGCATAAAATTAAATCGATCAAGAAATAAGATATATTGAGAGGCAATTTAAATTTCAGTTCTAAAAAGTCAATAAGTTTGCGAAATCTGTGTTTCCTGTGAAAAGGTATTTAAAAAATCTGTTAAAATAATCATTTCTTACTTAATAAGTACGTGAAAGTAATAATTGGAGGAAAATATCAAGTATTCTGTGTTGTATGGGGATTTATACTACTTTATATTGTATGGGAATTTATACTTTATTTAAATATGCATAAATATGATTTATGCATATTTTATTTACTATAAATATTTTTATTACTGCTACTTGTAATATTAAATATTTTTTATAACTCTTTTTAGAACACAATAAAAGAAAATCATAATTTCCTATTTTCATTCATATCAAAACAGAAATTAACATTTGAAATTCTAAACCTTATAATACTTAATACAAAACAAGAATTGCAATTTTAATTTCAAAATTATGTGATTGCATACAATTTAATGCATGTTTGGCTTAATGAATGATATTATTTGTAAATTTTTTTATCTAAACAATATGTACAATAATAATTTGTTTACTTAATTTATTTCAGAAGTATGTTAAAAGAAAGTTATGTTAAACTAATTAACTTTTGTAACTAAGTAATAATTACCATTTGAAATCCCAAGTCACCTAAACACTTTAAATTTTTATGTGTTGTGAATATTATTTTTGTATTTTAAGAGATTAAGTGTACACACATCAAAACTTGAAATAAAAATACACAAATATATGGCAAAAAGTATTTATTAAAACAAAAACGAGAACTTTTAATTACACATATTTACATCAATCCTTGAATACAACAAAATGAAAGACGTGGTATCTTATAGAATATATTTACATATAAATATATTTACAAACTTTGTTGCCCAAGGATTTTCAATAAGTACCATTGACCACTAAACACTAGAAGAATTTTAAAAATACATCAAGTATTTCAAGTAAGCATCAACTTCGCTATAAATTTATTGACAGAAAGCTATTTTGAAAAGTTATATATTAATTAAGTTGATTCTAATTGTAATTCTAATTTGAAAATAGTTACTGTAAATTATAGAAGCACTTCAACAATTATCACTTTAACAGGACGCAGTTTAATAAATAGTTAAATAGGAGTTTTTAAAAGTTCTTGTATTTTTATAAGTAGTAAATGGCATGTTTATTATATTTTTACTAAATTCTATCACTATACTAATTAATTATTCTTAAATAAGTTTTTTTAACTTTCTAGAAATATATTTTATTAATCCGTCAAACAGGGCTTCTTAAAAGTTTTGATTCGTGACCTCTTTTTCTTTTGAAAAACTGCAGAATCCTGCTTTCATCAGAAACGTTTTTTAAAAACCTTACTTCTACCAGAAAATTAGATAATAAATTTTAAAAAATTATTTATTATTCAATAACAATTAAAAATTCAATGTATTTAAACATAATTATATTAAAACATTAAATTTTAATAGCTTATAAGCCATTTTTTTAAAATGGTTTTTCTGATAGAATTTTCGTGTCTCAACAGGGAGGCAAGAATCAAACTTAAGAAACCCTGGGTTATGACAAATGAACCAACATTTATGTTTTTAAGAAGCTAATAAAATGAGATTCACGATATAATTATTACCTATCTACTTACAAAACATTCATTACTATCTATTTAATTTTTTTGTAGCATTAAATTGTAAACTACAATATTTTTATCTAGAAATCTATTACAAAAGTGCCATACAGAAAGAAAAGGTGAAAATTGACGAAACTTAACATAAGCTCACTTCCAAGTACGATAAAAAAATCTTTGCTAAGAATTCGCATCCATGCTAACAAATATTTATCAAGACCAGATAAAACATCAGTTCTCAAAAAATAAAAGGAAAAAAAAGAGTTTTATAAAACTGGAAAAGGTTGAATTTTTTTCGGAAAGGATAAAAACTATATAGCATGAAGTGTGTTTGAAGTAAACACCAATTCAGAATAGAAACCCGTATAGCATTCCGTATGAATTCCATTCAGTAGACTTAAGTACATTTTCCACATTCATTAGGATGGTAAGAATAGTTTTCATGTATCATTTTGTATTGAGTGAGTCCATAGTTCATTTTATTTTTTTCTTTTTCAACAGGTATAAAAGTAAGCACGAAACAAGTGGTCAGTGGATACTTGTATACGGTGGTAGAACTCCAAGAATCATATTCATAATCTATTTCCATACACCTTGTAATTAACTGAATGTCCAATAGATGGCACTTTCATTTCCAGTCCAGATTGGCAAGAAGGCTGAAACATCTTATTTTGTTCGTTATTCATGACTTAGTTGCACTCTAAACCAACCTATCCAAAGCTAGGAACCTAAGTTGGTATCTTTGGAGGACGATTCTCCAGAGGCCGATTCTCATAAGGATAGGGACGGTCTCTTCTTCTGGTTATGGGAATCAGAGACCATGCCACTGCTGCTTCGGCCAAACATGGCGCTGATGATTTTTGAGACAGACACGACAGACTTCTTGCGCCGGGAAGTTGTGTTAGTTGGCGAAGAATTGACATGAGATTTGGCGCAGGCATCGCTGAGGACCAATCTAAATGCATCGACGACTTCAGGATAACTTTCAGCAGCGGACACCTCAGCAAAGTAGACGCCACCCAATTCCCTAGCTAGTTGTTGTCCTTCTTCGGTGGAAACTTCTCGAATGTGTTCCAAGTCTCTTTTGTTCGCCAATAAGAGGATGGGTTGGCCACGAGATTGAAGATTTCGAACGCAGTCGGCGGCTATCAGGAAACTGCTTTTTGAAGAGATGCTGTAGACGACGATAAAGGCTGTACTTTCGAGCAGCTTTTCGACTGGAATATTGTCAGTCTGGAAAGATTAAAAAAATAGATTAAATTTCATGAAAAATAAATCATAATATAAGTTGGAAATTAATTTCAACTAACCAATAAGAATCTTTCTATTATTATTCATATAAACTTTAAAGAAAATATTTGATAACATTTCTGTTTCAGCCATCAAGATGGCTCAAAATTCCTAATTTTGAAGAATGTTTTTCCAATATAGAATATATTTAAAAAATATTCTATTTACTGATCAAAATTAAGTTCTTAAATGAGGGCCTATTTACTAAATTACGCCTAGACGACAACTGGAGAATGAAAAGATTCCACTTTCATCAATGAAACTTCTGGATCGCAAAGATTAGAATAGAAAGCGGATCGTAAAGATTAGAATAGAAAGAGTAGAAAATAAATCTGGGATCTCGTTTCGAATGATGTCAAGAAGCGAACGTCTCGTGCACTAACCGCGAGGCACCCCAGCAGAGTTGAGGATTCTTGGACATCCTCCAGGTGAGAAAAGACTCGAAAACAAATGACAGTTTAGATAATCCCAGATCGTCTCGATCACACGGTTAAGGCCCGTCCTAGCGTGAGTTCTCTGGCGATGGCTGCCTGCCAGTGTCTCCCAAGTTTAAGTCAACTTAGATTAGATCGAACCTGGCAGAACTCTCGGAGACGATCCGAAATAATCTCGATAACAGATCGTAATTCTTTTCTCACGGCTCGAGAACAAGAAACAATTGAAGGTGAGGCCAATTCCAGAGGAGAGACTTCCAAGCGTTTTTCATTGTCAGATGAAGAGATCTCTTGAACGAGAATGATGAACGTACCACTAAGTCTTAATTGCCCAACCTCTTTAAGATGCACTTCGAGGTAAAAGGATACTCATTCAGGTCGATCCACTCAGAACAGTGGAGACCATGGCTCCTCTTTGAGGTTGAAGGATGGCAGTGAATACTTAATTTGGTGCAGATAACAACTCGCGTTGCCAAGAATAAGTGCAACATGACTAACTAAAGCAAAAACCAGTAAAAGTTAAAGAAATAATGATATAAATCAATGAAAACCATCAAATCACCATTATCGATGCCATTAAATAATTTAATTGCTGTTAATAAAACTTTTCGGACACCAATAAAAACATTTTGACTAATTATGACAAAATTAGCACATAAAAAAGAATAGTGATTAAGGGCACCAAAATCTGCCGTTTCATCAATCTTGATTTTGGCATGATGACCCACAAACACAATGCTCAACGCCTCATTGACAGATGTATTTAACTCATGTTGCTAAAAATTGCTAAGATCTAGCTCAACCAAATTTCACACTTTGGATTGGGAAGTAATTTATAGAATAAAAAAACCAATTTAAATCATTCATTTTTTAGTATTTGAAACCAATTCGTTCAGTTACAAAAATAAACTATTCTGCAAATATTTTTGTTTTATTTTCGTATAGCTTTAATACTAATGAATTATTTTTATTGATTGATATTATTGATTCTCCTTAATATATTTTTATTGATTGAAAATATTGAATTTACAAGAATGCAGATACAAAAATTGGGAACTTCACACACAAAAAATTAAAGATATTATGTCTCAAAACATATAATAAAACTTTAAAAAAAATCGAAGCAATTATTATTTTTGGAAAATTTTAGTTATATATCAATAAAATTTCGACTTTGTTTACATCTTAATGATATAATAAGAACATTAAATAATGTCGAAACTTTCAAATAAGAATTATTTTATAAATATTGAGCATAAATTTTATTATACTACATGTTTGTTAACTCACAGTAATTTTAAGATAAATAATAAGAAGAAGCATTACATATAAAATCTCGGTAATTTAAAGATAAAGAATAATAAGAAGCATAACATCTAGCAAAAATGTTCGACTTACTTGATCTCTAGAGGTATCTATTATTTCAACCTCAACTGGAAAGCCAGTAACTGGCGTTGTGGAACTG
Organism: Argiope argentata; assembly: GCA_026289955.1. Taxonomy (NCBI): domain Eukaryota; kingdom Metazoa; phylum Arthropoda; class Arachnida; order Araneae; family Araneidae; genus Argiope; species Argiope argentata. Next base: position 4,433,011 of record JAOUZG010042725.1, read on the forward strand.
TATACGAAATCTGGAATAAAATAATTCCTTAGAAGTATTTGAAACAAATAAATCCCTCTTAAACAGTATCAAACAGTATCAATTTTTCAGTATACAAGTTTATAATATTTTTTTTTAAAAAATTTCATTTACATATTAATATTTTTAAATATGTAAGGAATTGCAAAGATGTTTCTTACAATATTTCCATAATGAAATAATATTTACCTTTTTGTGAATCATATTCTCCAATAAACCTCTGCGTTAGAAAACGTACCGTCACAGCTGAAAAGAGAAAAAAAATCTTTTAGGATTGCAGTTTTCTAACTCATAAATCAAATAATAACAATGAAAAATCACATTTCTGGCATCTTAATATGTTGAAAAAAAAAGAGTCACCTTTACTCTTCCATCCGACGGTTCAAAAAATTCGGTTTTTTTTAAGAGAATAGAAAAAAAGGAGGGTTTGACTTTTTTTCTCAAGCTCTCTTCATTCAAAAGTAACCTCGTTAAAAAAAAGAGAGATTCCGGAGCAAATTTGATTTAAAAAACGACATGATCTCGCATTTGTAGTTCGTCGCCCAGAACGAAAGGCACGCGGTTCATAAATAGAACTGCGGGGATTTTTCAACAAGAGCAGTAGGAAAGATTACCAGCTCACCTGTCGCAATGGCTTTTTAAAAATCGTCTGCGTGTTGAAAGAAAAGGAAAAAAGTTTTATACTTCTGCAACTTGTCGTGACTGTAAATATTCTCTTAAATTAAAACATTTTTAAAAATCTTTCTTGCCATAGAAATTTAAATGAAAAAAGCATTTAATTTAGTTTTGTAATTTTTCCAAATGTTAGAAGTGTAAAGGTAGAATCATTTTACAATGCAATCATAATTTTAGAATTTCTTTTAACCAAGAATTAATTTTTGATGAAGAATTAGACTGGTGAAACCGTATAAATTTTATTGCAAATGTGGCAGGCATATAATTTTAAATTGCGATTTTGTAGTGATGATCCGGTATATCATTCGAAGTTTAGTTATAATAATTTGGTTGAAGATGGCAAATAACTTTTTATAATTCAAAATTATTTAGTAAAAAGCAACTAAATATTCTATCAAAAGCTTTATTGATCAATGACCTTGTAAGTTTAAACTAGTTAGAACTACTTAGGTTTTACTTCCTTAAGTTTTTTAACAACTTTTATGATATATTACAATTGCGCCATTGGATTATTAGAACTTAACTGTTTGACACAATTACGATAAAAGATATTAAAATCTTTGATAGTAGTTAATATGTTTCGTATTCGAACGCATTTATGAACTGAAGTTCCATATATCTGAATTTAAATTGGAATGCATTTAAATTATTAGCAACAGCTATATTCCATACTACATGTAAGATTTAATACTAATGCTTTTGAAAACTATCTTTGGCTAGTGTTTTATTATTTCTTTATCTTTTTTAAAAAACATTCTTTTTATATTTTCTCATTTTTTTTACTACTTTCAATGGGAATAATATAGAAATTTAAATAAACTACTCAATCAGTAACGAAACAGAAACTACATACTAATAAAAAAAATCCCATAGCTGTATCTTCTGTCAGTTTTTCGCAAAATGGGTTAGAAAATCTTATGTTGAAGCAATGTTGGCTCGAACGACGTTTTCTTTTTTGGAACATACGTTCCAAAGAGTTACAGAACCGAAGTCAGGCGTTGAGTGATTTAATATTCGTTTTGGGACATGGAGCGTAACTTCATGGATGTCATTCTCAAGAATTTGGCGATGAAAAAAAGAAGAAGAAATTGATTCATTGCGCCAAGTAATGCCTCGCCTTCACATCGACAAATCAAGGGGGATTTCGTTACAATATGGGACATGCGAGTAGAAAATAGCCTGGGTTTCAGCAGGTAAAGGAATGGGGTTGCGATGTGTACCTGTAGTGTTTACATGGGAGGTCATAGAATGGGGTTGCCGATTCTGGCAGATTCTCAATCTTCATTCGACCTCCGACGCGTACATTCGACAATTGATGACGGGTCTATCCTCATGGTTACCGAAGATCTCCTAATCCTGAGGAGCCATGACCCGGTTGATGAACTGAGCGTGAAAGATAAGGTGGCAACTATAAGGAATGGAACGGCCTCGAAAAACTACAAATACAAATCTCAAATTCGTGAGAGCTTTGATACAGTCAGTAATTTTAGTTGCCAGAAAACCTTGGAAAAACTTATGATAAACAATATTTTTAGGTACTCGTTTCGTTATAATCTCCCCAAATGTATGAAGCCCATTTTAATTGATTGAATATTGGATTAGATCCAGAGGTTATCCGTATTGATTATTTTCAATCAAAATTATTTCTTCTATTCTCCTTTAAATAGAAATATTTTCATAAAAAATTATAATTTTTCTGGATAATTTCAAACACTGATAAGATTTGAAATCAATAAATGCAAAAAATTGCAAGTTATATTCTTATCTATGATGTTAGGACATAAATGGGTTTATACAAAACAATTTTTATTCTATTTTTTACGAATAAGAAAACGTATAATTCTTCAATAAATATTTTTGTATCAGAATACTTGTATAATAATTAATGTTAAAATAGAGAAAAAAATATATGCGTAAGATATTTCCAATTAATATTCTTTATCAAAATACCATTATCTTTTTTTTCTCCAAATTATTAATAATTGATACTATCGGCTAAACATTCAAACATTTTTTTCTACTTTAGATGATGCCAAACATGGAGTATATAAATCAATGTTCACTTGAAAGATCTTTTTTTATAAATTTTTTTGGTAACACAAATATTTAACAGAATAAAAATAATCATATTACATTTTGTATAATGTATACTTTCAAATTAAAAAAAATAAAATTATTTAAATAATTTTCTTTTTTAAATATAAAACAAGATATTATAATTCCATTTATAAACAACTAATGTATTATTGTCATTTGGTATTTTAATTACCATCCATTCCTTCTTGGTAGCTGGCAACAATTTCTGCATAAACAATGTGCTAGACATAAGTAATCGATCGAAACTTCTCCGTAATGCGCAGTAAAATGTGATGAAAGGCAAATCTTTGTATGCAGTGAAAACGAACCAAACTAGGAAATTAAAATCTTATAACGTGTTTTAATAACAATCCTGAGGGCTTTTTCGAGTGTTCCCAAAGGGGCGTGGGAAGGCGGAAGGTGTATGACGTCATATTAAGAACAAAATTAGAATCACTGGGGAACAGTGGAATGCTAGAGAAGCTGGTCCCAAAATAAAGTACTTTCAACCAACCCTCAAGATCTTTCTTTTGTTTGTGAACTTTTGACAATTCCCAGTGAATTAACTGTCACTCAAGAAGTTATGATATGTAAAAAATGCGTAGGAGATATGAGTTTTTTGAAGACTCGATATATCTTTCGAGTTCTGGTAGTTCAGTTCCTTCGTTTAACCATTAAATCTTTTGGGAGAAAGTTTTATGTTCGAATTGCTCTGCTTTTCCCTCTTATGTAAATATAGAATTTTCTCTTGGGTGGAAAAGAGTTGTAGAAGCAATTTATGTGTCAATCTTTTTTTAAAAGAACTTTTTTTTCGTTCTAAGTGTTTGTGAGGAAGCCTTTATTAATTGCTGAACTACTTTTTTTAGTTTAAAAACTCTAGACTGTACATGAAAAATAACGCATCAAATAATTCAGTATTTATAAGTCTACGGTTAGGGCATGGTTGTTCTTTTGTATACTATCTGTGAGGTGTGTGAATATGATCCTTAGTAAAACAGGGCTGTGCAAGCGAGAGTGTGTGTGTGTATTATCCTCATACGAGCTACAAGTCAGGCTTCTGCCCTTTGATGTTCAGGGTTCCATACCCTCAGAAGCTACTGCACCTCTCTTTACGTCGTAAAAAGCGGACATGACACCATCATTATCATTATACGCTCATAAAAATTGCCCAGAACTTTAATGAAAATGAAACCAACTGCAATAATCTAAATTGAAAATGATTTAAACGAATATTACAGCAAACATTTTAGTATTTTATTTTTTTAAATTTTGTCTCAATTTTTATTAGCTTTGTAATTAATGGCTTTGCATATCAATATCATGTTTCTCTTTTGTTAACAAAAGTGACACTTTTTATTGAATTCTAATCTACATTTAAACATACATTTCTACAATAACAATTACACCAATTTTTTAACCATTTGTTACAAAATAAAAAAATCGAAATAGATTTATAAAGCTTTTGGTTATAGAACAGCATCCCTTTCAAGCACATAAATAACCAAAATATAGTTTCACTGTTTAATATATTAGCATAAATAAATCATAGTAAGATTTAACAAAAATTTTATATTAAAATCAGACCTTCCATTTTCAATTATCACTAGTTTCATTTACCATTATGATTGTTTTAATTAATTTTATTTCTAAAGTGAAAAAATAATAATCAGCAAACAATTTCTTCACTCTTTTTCTGAATTGCAACGGAATTGAAATCGAAAATTTTGTGTTAAGAAAAAGGCGATGATATAAAAAAAAGGAAAAGAAAAAGAAAAACGTTATGTAATTTTTCTATTTCACATTCTTTTTCTGGCAAAATCGTCAGTTATGAATACATTGAGTAAACAAAAGCCCCAACCCACGATATGTCACGTGATAGCCGCGTGAAAAAGCCAATCGAACAATGCTCCTCGTTCAGGCCATAGATGCGTTAGGAGCAATCCATGACGTAAAAGGGCGCCAACTAGAGCAGAGAGACGCCATCCGATTTCGCCAGACTTTTTTCATTGGACTCAAATCTGTCGAACAATTGAATCGCGGGAAAAATGTGATTTGCGTCAAGTGGCGTTAAAGAAGCTGGCGATGAAAGCTATGCCATCCAGACGTGGGATGTGTGGATGAAGTGGCCGGTCACGTGTTCGTGTTTTGATTGTTTTTGCTCCCTTTCTTCGAATTTGAAGAGCATGCATTCATTATTTTCCACTTGGCTTCGTTTTTCTATTCTTTTTGATTATCGTGAGTTAATTTCTGGAATGTGAAGCTTTTGAAATGGAATAAGCGTGTGAAAGGTTGCAGAGGTCATTAACTGCATTCTGACTCAGAAAGAACAATTTAAAACACTGAGTTAGTGTTAATTAGTTTATATGTGGGTAATAAAAATATCAAAACTGAAGAAATTCTTAATTGGTATGGAATAATTAATTATGACTTATTATTTATTGGACTATATAAAAAAAATACTGGAAGGTTTTGAAATACTTTTTAAGGAATAATTTAGCATTTTGTGAGTATGGCAATGCTTATAAGAAATACCAATCGTAAAAAGAATAAAAATATTTAAAACTAATGAAATGATTAAATTAGTCATCGCAATCTTTAAAAAAACAAGCGGACGGACTATTAATAAAACTTTTTCGCCCATTCTCTATTACAGATATACACTGTAAACCCGTGAAAAATTCTGAACTTTGAATTTTGATAATTGACGTACATAAATAAAAAAATATTAATCTTTGATGAAAATTAAGCATTTTTTTCCTGAATCTATCATGTGATTCATGATGAATTTTTTTGCCAATTAATTCTTAGATTTATGATACCCGGGGATCGAATTTGCATTTTAGACGGGGGTGGAGAAGGGGTCCTCCAAGCAACTGAAACCAATATTTGACCCTATTACATTGCATTCTCTATTTTGTTTGTTTGTTTGTATCTAATGTTATATTATAGAATTAAATAATCAAACTTTATGGTGCTAGCTTGTATTAAAAGCAGCAAAGTTTTTTTTTAAAAAAACGGATAATGTCTTTATCCCTGACAAATTATAATATTCAAAGATCCATGAAAAGCTCAATGAAAATTTTTATCATAAGTTTATGACAAAACTTATCTTAAATGAAATCTATACTATCATTTAAAATGAAGCATAGATCGTAGATCCATCTGTTAAGTAAATAACACTAACACAACACTAAAAAAATCTATGCTATTTTTTCACATCACTTTCCACTTGGGTTTCAGGAATTTTGAGTGAAGGTCTCCGAATTAAAATGTCTACTTTTGGAACAGGAACTATTCCACAAAACAGTGAAAACGCAGCAGGGAGAGCAAATTATCCCCCCCCCGACTTCGAGGACAAAGGCATAGAAATCTGTTAAGCAGCTGTTTATTCCAGTGAAAGAAAAACAAAAAAGGGCAAGCTAAACATCCCCCTGAAAACGCTCTGCACCCAACAAGATATAGATAGCTCCAATGACGCGTTCTTTTGCATCTCTCTTTTTCTTCTCCTTCTTTATGTGAAGGTCGACTCCTTCAAAAATTTTAACCGAGCATAATGTATTTACATGGGAGAAGTGAGGAATAAAAATATTTATAAAAAAAAGAATAAGGAGGGGAAAACGCTTTTTGTATTCGAAATGTTTTTCGCACACGGAAGAAGAGAGATCTTTCTTCTGTTAACGTCTGTTTTCCAAGATCTTAAGATAGATTGCACCATGAAATATTGCAATTACAGTTTTTAACTTCCTGTTTTCTGAGTTTAGTATACATGTTCCCCGTGGGATTTGTTTTGCTTTTTTCTCCGCACAAGAAAACATGATTCAGCTGTCTTAAAGACAACACGAGAGAACGCTCAGCGAGTAATAACTTATCGGGCTTCTGCTTTTTTTCATCAGCACATTGACCTTTCAATGTTTGGGGGGAGATCGTTTTCAGAACACTTTACATGGAATGTATCGTTAAAAAGTTAGAAAGAAACTATAAAACATTTACTTTTAAAGAAGGATCTTTTTATTTACGAAAAGCAAACATGCTTATAACTGCATAAATAAAATGAATAAATGTGCAGTGGATTAAAAATTAATTGAAAACTAGACTCAATTTGAAGGCCTGTTTTATGTACGTTTCTACATAGAAGTCTAATTTTATATATTACTTCAAAAATATGTAATAAAAATTTTAGAACAAAAAAAGAATGTCTTCGATTATTTTTTAAATTTGACTTTAAGAATTTTATTATATAAAGTTAGAAAAGAACTATTAAATAATTAATTATAAACAAGAATTGTTTAATTTACGAAAAGGAAACATATTCTGAGAATTAAAAATTAACTAAGGCTAGATTCAATGTAAGGAATGTTTTATTTATGTTTTTACAAATGTGCTTAATTTTATATACAACTTATTACTTCAAAAATCTGTAATAGAAGTTTTAGGACAGAAAAAAGTGTCTTCAATTATTTTTTTAATTAAGCTTTAAGGATATTATTACAGTGAAGTTTCAGTAAATAACTGCAATAAACAGATAGCATGAAATAGCTAGTCATTATAAGAAATTAAAGCGATAAAAATTTAAAGTGCAAATTAGTTTATATGTTTTAATATATGGGTCGAGCTTATTGATTGCAGAAATTTAGTCAATAATTTGTATTTTTAAGACAATACTTTGAGATAAAAGATGAGATAAACATATTATGTATTCGATTCCATTGATTAATTAATTCTCTGAGGCAGTAGAATAAACAGAAACTCATAAAAATTCTCTATCATAAAATCAAAATCATTATATATCTCCAATAAAATAGTATGAAAAAGATAAATCATTCGTTGCCCTAAATCTAATTAAATGAGCATGAATTTCTTTATTTAAAAAAACTGAAATAAGAAATATTATTTAATCATATTTAAAGATTATATATTCCTGATAATTAGATAATTAAAGAATAATTCGTGTCCATAATTACTCGAAGTATTTAAATTTAAAAAAAACTACCATTAAGAATTTGCATTTTCATCTAATTATTCTTATTTATATAATGTTCAACAAGATAACATTAAATTATCTAATTTAAGAAGGATTAGTGCAGATATGCAAACAAACTAAGTCATTACTATTAATTATGTTGGTGTGGTGTTGGAAATTGGAAAGAGGGGTGGTAAATCAGGTGTTCTCATAGTCATCTAATTACAATACGAAATTACACTAAAAATATTCTACTACATCTTGAAAACAGGAGGTTTATAAAAACTATATTATACTTATTTCCTTAATATCAGTTTCATTAGAATGAACCACATGAACAAATATCGTTGTTGCCAAAAAAATTTTAAAAAACAAGCGAAATGCTATGAAAATATTAGTCATCCATTCTGTACGAAGCATTTTTTAAGGCGTGAAATAGAAGAATTTCTAGCAAGAAAAGAGGTAAAAAAAGTTTAACCGGAAATCAAGAGAAGAGATCTACAGGGTAGAAGGGCTCGACTTTCGTTCAAATTGGCCCCTCACCAGCCGTAAAACGATATTTCGAAGGAATGGAAAAAGGCAGTCTTGTGCACTCAGCGGATTCCCGCCAATCCGCAGGCTGGAGCAAACGATCTTTTTGAAACTTCCAGGCAGGTGGATGGATCCCCGGATGGCTGATTTTATTTATTTATATTTCAAACAAAATCCGTTTATTCCGTTCCCCAAAAGTAAGTCTGCTTTCAACAGAAGCGACGGTGGTTTGGATTACAAAATGAGTAACAGTTTTTGAGAGTTTGTTCTTGCTTTAGATGATGAAATATAAATGCAATGTCTGAAATATATAATATTGGAAGGCCGTTTAGAAAAAAATGAATAATTGCCCATAAAAATAAGAGAAAATAAAATAATAATGAATATTTATGGTAATATATCATTTACTTCATTCTCTCTTTTAACTAAAATATCTCATTTTTACTGATTCTTGAATTCAATACAATAATAATTGTATATTACATGAATTTTATTGAGTTATTAAATTTTATTACACACATTATATAGTTATGAAAATAAAAAAAATTAAAATGTCAAAAATTGGTCAAATTTATAACTGAAATAGATTTAAAATAACAAATTAAGAAAACATGCATAAAATTTTATTTTTAAAAAGATTGTTTTATACGAAGACTATAATTAATATTGATGGTGATGATAAAACAATTCCAGAGAGGTAGGTATATGTTTTGGAAACTAACTATTAGTATCAGTTTGGAAATTAAAAACCCTCTCTTCATGAGAGTCTGTTATTCATTTTTTTCTCCTGAAATTAAAAAACTTCAGAGGAAAAACTGTTTTTGTTGTAATAAGTCTTGAAACGTTGCCAAAGCCCCAGCTCATAACATTAAAGGTTTATTTTCCATCATTATTTTGAATGTATATTGACATAATTCATTTAAGAAAACAGTGCTTGTAAATCTATGCACATAATATTTATTTTAATAAGTTCGTAACTGATTAAATTATTGACGATTTTTATTAAATGTATAACGGTCAAGGAATTTTTTCCCATGGCGTTTATAATAATTATAACAATATACAAATTTAATCTTTATGGCTCTTTTCTAATATTTTTACTAACGCAAAATATATTACCCCATTCGCTTTTAAAATGGTTTGCGAGAAGTAAAAAATTATTATGCGAGTCAAATATATTTTTACTAATACAAAATATATTGCCCCATTTTCTTTTTAAATGTTTTGGGAGAATTTAAAAAAACTCAAGGCCACTTCTAATTAATTATTTTAAATTATAATAGTTATTGTAAAAAACTATTCTCAGAAGTTAGAATTAATTCCACGCACAGAATTCTTTCTTAGCTTTGCCACTGGACAATTTAATATAATATTTCAGGAAGCAACTGGAACAATTCCGTTAACTGTAGAAGAACAAACAAATTACAGAAATGAAAAGACACTAAAAGACAAACAGTAGCAGTCTGTATGAATTTTTTAAAAAAATATACCAAGATCATTTCTGACAAATATTAAAAAAACAAAAAAGAGAGAGAGAGTCGCTCTTCAACCGGCGCCATCCAGTTCCTTTGACGTCATTTTCACTCAGAGAAAAGTGAAAATGAGCAAGACTGTAACTGTCAAGGCCGATTTTTCTTTCTTTTTTTATGAATTCATTTTTTTCTTCTTCCTCACCATCGGGAAGGAAACGGAACCTGATGTCGCGGAAGATCTCAATGGGAGTTGCACATCCGTGTAATAAGAAAAGATTACTACTACAGGCACCAAAGAGTAGAAGCTTTTAATGACAAAAATAAAATTAATACGTAAGCCACCCACCTTCTTCTCAGTATTTATCTGCAAGCCCCCCTTCTAAATTCTAAATTAAGGTACCTGCACTAATTTTAGTTTATTGTATTCAATTTTTAGAAACTTGGCTGTATTTTTTTAATACAAAGTGACGCAATTTTACGTCTGGTGTATATTTATATAGTAAAACCTGAGAGTGTCAGCAAAATGTTTTGGATTTTATGTTTTCAGGGAAAATCATTAACCTACAAACTCTGCACATGTGTTCTTCAGAGGAGAACTTAATGTGCAGTCTTTTCTTCTTCTTATAATTATTATTATTAAATATGCCTTTATAGACTGATGAAAAATATCTAGTATAACAAAAAGATGATTGCTATGTAATGAATTGACTTTTGAAAACATATTAAACCCTAAAATTGGTAGTTGAGGATGCACTATTTATAGTTTTCAATATGTCATGAGATTTATGAGGCATTATAATTTTTGCTGATTTTTATACCATTTTAAATATAATGTATATAAAATAATATGTTTTTATTTAAAGCTACACAATTATCAATAATATATGTACAATTTATGAAACCAGAGATTTAGGTATACTGTTGGCATTAACTTGTAATCGGCCTAGAGGATTTTCAAGTTAATCTTTTAACTGAAATGTACCCTATACTAACTTCAACTAACTCGTCAGTATATTGTTTAACATAACAACACATATTTAAGATATAAGAAAAGTAGCCAGCATATCCTGAATGAAATGAAGCTAAAAGTTAATAAATTCTACAATTTAATATCAATTACAAATTATTATGCAAATGGTATTTTTAAACATCAAATTATAAACCTTTGATAGCAAAAATATTTTAAAATCCTAACATACGAACTGAATCAACCTTTACAAAAAAAAAATTAAACAGATAAAAAATAATTTATGGTACGAAAAGTTACTTTGAACCCAAATTTTTGATTAAAAAAATTTAAACTGCCAATTTTAATCTTGAACAGCCAGAGATATTACTTATACACGAAGTGAAATTATACACAAAAAACATTATACCACATTCATTTTATAACGATTTATAATCCCAAATTCAAAGAGTATTATATTATTTCTATATTCAAAATTCATAAAATTATTTTGTTGCATACTAGTTTTAACAAACAATGTTTATTTTTTAAACTATTAAGACCAGCAAAATGAAATGATGGAGATGATTATTATAAATTGAACTATAATTAAAAAATAAAGATGTAAAAATGTCACTAAATGTAAAATTTCACAAGATTTTACGAGGTTTAATATTAACTGTTTCATCGACTTAGTCTGAATATTTGCAATCACATATGTCTTTATTTTCTCAGTGATGAAAATAGATAAATTCACATAATAATGCCAAGCAGCAATTGAACATTATTATTTTTCCCGGACATTATAATTCATATAATATTTTGTTTCAGACTAATATTCAACTAATAAATCTTTAGAATAAGCATTTGAACTTTTACATGAGCATGCCAAAGTAACAGTGAGATGAATATTGGCGAGTTGTCACATATTCTTAATTGTCTTTAATTGTAATTGTGCCTTAATTGAAGAGACTGAGACTTCAATATCTAAATTAATTAGATTTAAATTAAAAATTTATTTGGAGAAAGACTTTTTGATATTTAAATTCCCCCCCAAAAATTATATTATAATGTTTCCCTAAAAATAATTCAGCAGCAATAAAATTTAATATTGTTCTGCATGTGAAAAGAATAGAATGAAATACTTTAGCACAAAGTTGTACATAAAAATATAAACACATCATTAATTACATAGCATTGCCTTGCTGCATCGTAGATCATATTTAGATAAACATTGAGAAAGTTATGAAAGTTTATCGATTAAAAAACATTAAATATAATGGAAACCTAAAGAAGTTATCTTTTGGTCATAATGGTAATGTTTAAATACGAAATGTATTGATTGTTATTCTATTAAGATCTATTAACAATGGAATGATTACTTTTTTATATAGAAATTTATTTTACGATAAAAAAACAATATTATGCTTTGACAGTGATTAATTATACCTAGATGCATATGAAATTTAATAACATTTATAAATAATTCAATTAAAATAATGTACAAGCCATAACAACCAATTTATAATAATTATAATTGTAATGCTAACCAGATGGTGAAATCAATGATAACGTCATTAAACATATGTTCCAATTATTTTAATTAATTTTAAAATGCATTCATTTTTTAACTCAGCGAAATCTACATGCACTATAAAGTGTTTTCTAAAAACTTCAAATGGAAAATTAAACCGAATATGATTAAAATGTTGAACTTACCGGTCTTCCCAACTTCTTGGGCTCCCAGAACCAAAATTCTGACAAATGGCAATTTCTGCATCATTTTTTTTTATTGACAGCGAAACAAAGTCCTGAAATATTCTGCAACCGAACTAATGTCCACAAGGTCCGATCTCACAGTAAAAACATGCAAACGGTTTAAATCGCTGACCGCTGCAATATGCACATCCAAGATGCAAATCAGAGAAGAGAAAAAATCCGACCACTCTGCTCAGCGCTCGACAGCTGACTGATCTTCCATCCTCTCGCATCCAGGAGGGTAGTTGCCGGGTGCTGATGGAAGAGGGGGGATGAGGAGGGGGTACGCACAGGCGACTTCACGGCGCGTGCCTTTGATGTCGGGCCAGACGTCGCCTCGCCTCTCTCTTCCCACGCCCGTTGGGGATGCGGTCGAAACAGTGAGGCCCTTTGTCCACATCGACCCCGAATCGATGATCGAAGGAAGGTTTCTGGGCAGAATGGATCCGACGATTGATTGGTCGTCTCTATGCTGTTAAAAATGTGTCTGGAACTGAAGTGAGCAATCGCTGAGAGATGACTTATTAGGATGTTTGCTTTAGACACGCGTATCATCGTAACTGGCGTATCAATTAATTGAGTTTAAAAAATAATTTTTTTTTTCTTCTTGTGTGGGAAATGTGCAAGGGACAGGGCGGAGGCCAGTTTCAAGGTCCTTTTTCGATCAATTTGAGGGCAGCAGAAAGGTTACCATTGTTTCGTAAGGGCAATCTGTTTATTGCCACTGATTTAAGAGTTCTCAAAAATAAACTGTGTATATTATTAGAAAATCGGTGTTTACTTTTCGTGCTACGTCGCATTTAATTATTGATGATTACAACGATATGGGAGGGTTTTTTTTTATTTTGGTTGTTGCTGTCGTTTGTTTTTGTGGTTATTAACTTGGGTTTTTCCCATCTATATCTCGCGATTTCTACTTGAAATACGATTTTTATTTTCTTTAAATAAAAGAGAATAATTAAAAAGTTAATTTCCCATGTTATATTTATCAGAACTGGATTTGTTGAATAATAAGTACTTCGAAGCTATTTCGAATAAAATAATTTATAGTGTTAATTAAAATTTTATTTTTTATTAGATCTAATATTAATTTCAAGGATAACAATTTGTCCGTGTAGGATTTGGGAAAATACTATAAGCTATTAGAAAAATTATAAATCTGTTGTTATTTTTGTTTTATCAAATTATATATTTTCGAATGTTATTACATTTTAATTTTTTTCTTAGTCTTTATCGTTTTAAAAGTTACGAATAAAATCAAAAAAAATAATAAACATTATATTTGATCAATATCCAAACGATATATTTTATTAGACCAATTTTTATAAGAATCTTCCTATTCTTTAAATGATAAGTTAGCATTTACTTTAATACTCAATTTAAATTGTGGTATACTAAAAATCTTATTGTACATGTTTACTACTCATTTTTTACTTTCTCGAACACGAAATGCATTTAAATAACTTTAAATAATTATTAAAATATCGTTTTCTCTTTGATTGTCTTTGCCATTTAAAATTCAGCACATTCTTTTTTTTACTTTTTCACATATGTATTATATAAAAAGAATTCACTGTGAACCATCGAGAAATAGGAACTCGAAATTTTGGCCTATCTTTATGTTTCATATCTTTCTATATTTGAGTCAAAAGAATATATTTTTTAAATAACGTTTATCCGCGAACACAATCACTGAAAAATATTAAGCAAATGAATAAAGAAAGTAGTTTGATTAAATGAAGTTTAATTTATAAAATCTACACCAAAATTTATAGAATTCTGTGAACTTCTGAAAGAAATTTTCATTCAGGGGAAGTTTGTTTAGCTAGCTGTTTTAGTAAAAATGAATTTGATGACTATAAAACGTAATGCCATGTAGACAAAATTTAATATATCGATTTAGCAACAAAAATGTAAAAAAAAATGTAGACTCTTACCATATTTCGAACCAAATCTGTCAAAAAGTTGAATGCCTATCTGTCAATTTGTACTTCCGCACGCATGCAAAGATAATAATCCATAAAAATGATGACTTCAATCAATGAAAAATGATCATGTGATCATGACTATGTAGTCATGCTACTTCTTCTATAGTTTTGTAAAGAATGTACTTAAAGCATATATTTGTATGATAAATTCAATAAAAATTCTAGATTCCATTTAAAGATCTAGACTTTGTAGCTATTATTTGTATGCAAACATTTACTAGTTTCTCTTGAGATGGAAATTTTTAGTGAAAAAAATGGACGATAAGACATTTAATGGGAAGTAAGTGAGAAAATTTTGGGGAAACATTCCGTTGGTTGTTATTGCTTTTTTTTATTCTGTAGTATCATTAAAAGCAAGTAATATAAAAAAAATTAAGTCAAATCCTACTCAGGCCAATAAGAAAAGTCGTTTTTTATTAAATAATTACAATCAATATAAATAATTAATCAAAAAATTATTAATTTTTGTGAGAATTGAACGCCCATTCTTTCACCTCCACGTGAAAGATACTGAAATTCTTCCATTTTACCGATCGGGATACTGCCTGCCGATTTCAATTTTTATTATAGACTGCTAAAACTCTATTTAAAGTGTTAAAAATTAATTAAATTTAATCTATGAATTAATATTTGAAAAAAACTGTATTAACATCGATTGTCATCCACTACATATTTGAAAAAAGGTATTTGAACTTGAGTGAAAAGAATAAAAAGTATTTTATTAACGATTGAAAATTCGAATAAGATTTATATTTATATATAGAGTGAATTTGAACTAATTGTAAGAATTAAAAAAGTAATTATTATATTCGTTAAAAAATTCAAACTGGGGATTTTGATGAATTTTCTGGATCTGAAGCATTATTTTTAGGAATTACATCTATCTGCTTGCTTAACATGCAAACACGATAATTCTAAAAGGCCTTAAGTAAGACGAATGAAATTTGGTATGCTGTATCAATACCTAATTAGAAAATTTCTCTTGATTTTATTCTTCATTCTCCCTTCAATTATCTCTGCTCATCTTACAAATGAACACGATAACTACAAATCATAATGGATTAGATGGATAGAGTTTGGCTACTCAGATTTAGTATATGAATTCAACGAATTTTAAACTAAATTCATCAAATGGTGACCGTTTGTCTGGCTGAACTTTTCATGCCTTTAAATGCCTTAAATTAGACTCATGAAATTTGGTACTCAGGCCTAACACCAAATTATAAAATTTCTATCAAATTTTGAGTTAATTAATTAACATGAAGTATCTCTGCTCGTATGAGCACAAACGAATACGATAACAGCAAAACATAAAAGGCTAGATGTATAAACTTTGGCTACTCAGATTTATCATCTAAAATTAAAAAAATTTTTAACTAAATCTGTTAAAGAGTGATCGCTTGTCTGGCTTCACTTTCCATGCTTATAAACGTGGTATCACAATATAATTTTTTAGATAAAAAAAATATATACCATTCTAGCATATAATGTGTATATTTCTAACAGAGTTTGAATTAAATGTCTAGGGATGAACACAATGTATGTTTGTACTTTCACATATATGTTGACACGAAAACTCTAATGAGCATCGTTATAAATAAATTAAATTCAGTATTCTATCTTAATTATAATTTTATCCAATAATATAAATTTGTCTCAAATTTTGACAACAGTTGCTTGAAAAAAATACTCAAGTTGCATATTACGTTTTCTTTGCTTTACAATGATGCAAAAACTCATCCTCAGAACTCTAAAAATGAAAATATTTATGCTGAGTAAAGAGGAATAACACCTTTATTATAGGGGTTGAGCTAGTTATTTTGAACAATGAATGAATGAAACATCTTTATAAGAGAATATTGCAAGAATGTTTTTGGGAGATCCTTTTGCATGTTAGTAATCGAGATTCAGTTACTGTAACATATTTGCTGCAACATTGTACATCTATTTTATAAAAATGTTT
Source organism: Argiope argentata (assembly GCA_026289955.1). Lineage (NCBI taxonomy): Eukaryota > Metazoa > Arthropoda > Arachnida > Araneae > Araneidae > Argiope > Argiope argentata. The sequence goes on from JAOUZG010042725.1 coordinate 4,449,398, forward strand.
GTGTATGGCTAATGTTTAGTATGCACAATTATTTTTAATAGTTGTATATCTAATTATTTATTTTAATGCATCTTTGTTCTAAGCCTATATGTATCTTTATAGTGTGTGTGTGTGTGTGTGTGTGTGTGTGTGTGTATGTGTGTGTGTGTGTGTGTGTGTGTGTGTGTGTGTGTGTGTGTGTGTGTGTGTGTGTGTGTGTGTGTGTGTGTGTGTGTGTGTGTGTGTGTGTGTGTGT
>JAOUZG010042725.1:4453560-4474358 GCA_026289955.1 Argiope argentata
AAATTTCAAATTGCTAAGGTGAAAATTGCAAAAAGTCCTTTTAAAGGTCCCTGGTAGCCTTAACAATTTGTCTTGGACTAATAAGAACCCATGTTTTGTTCCGATCTGCATAAAAATTTGCTAAAATGTCTCGAAATTTATAAATAAATTGTCAGAAAAATTAAAAATATTTATTTTGGCAAATTTGATTTTTTAAAAGTTGGATAAAAAAAATTCGTGTTAAATTCCAATTTTTTGCAATATAGATTTGTCTCTATATGTGAAGATAATAGATGTTCTATATTAAATAGAACTGCTTTGATTTTCGAGTATTTGTAGCAGGTTTCCAAAACTTTGCCATGTTTTATGTTCCTAATTGTCCTGTGTTTTAATTGAATTAAAATGATTTCTTAGAATAATGAAATTTAACATTTTGTACCGGACAGGAAAAGATCTATATTTGACCTAAGTTTTTATAAATGTGTTAGATTGTTTTGAAATTTGTATATAAGTTGACAGCTCATATTTTAAAATTTGTTTGGCTAAATTTAATTTTTTTAAAGTTTGATAAAAAAATAATAGTATTAAATTCCAAACTTCTATAAATGCAAAGCTACCAAATGCCCTTAATTAATTTAGAACATCTCTGATTTTAAATTGTTGATATCAGATTTGAAAAAGTATCTCAAGTTTCATGTTCCCAATCGTCCTATGTTCGATTTGAATTAAATTGATTTTTAGTCTTGTATTTAAATATTGCTTTTAATCTTGTGTTATTAGTATTAAATAGATATTAAATTGTCTAAAGGTTAATTTTTATATAATTATTCTTCTCAATTTGGAAATAAAATCATAATTCTAATACAATATATGAGCCAATTATAAAAATAATGATATTACTAGTAAAATTATTATTTTTAATAATTAAAAAAGAAAAAAACATTAGCTTTAAAAGAATAAACATGTTGGCTAAATATATATTATGCTATTTTTTTCTCTTCCTATTTCTTTAAATTATTTAAAAGTTAATTATTTTCTTCTTTGTGAATATTTATTTTCTTTTATTTATCATGACGTGAGAACATCATGTTGTTTTCGCTAGGGTTTTTTGAATAACTAAAAGCAACGAATAAATAGCAAGAAAAAAAATAGCGAATAAAAGCAAGGGCATAAATATCAATATTTAGCAATGTCTGTTTTTTACTTGCTTTTACCAGTATTACATTATTATTATAAATGCTTCTTTGAAAATAAATTCGTTTCTAAAAGGTTAACTTGCTTTTACCAGTATTGCTTTTTCAAACCGGTGAGAATTTCTTTATGACTTATATTAATTAACACAAATACTGACTTGAAAAATAATAATGTTCTTACATGATAACTTGAAATTTGGGATCGTAGATTTCATTTTTTTTTATTTAGTTAGTTCATGGCCCTCTAGTATTCCTCCTCCAAACAATGCCTCGGATGGAAACTCAAAACAACTGATTAATTATATCTCAGTCGGTTATCGAATGCCACAACATCTAGCATCCGATTTAGGGCGTTTTTTGTTCTATTGCAAATTCATTAATTATTTTCATTTGAATTCTTGCCTAATGTTATTTCAAACATGAACAGTTTTAACTAGTGACAGAAGATGATCATATTCTCAAAACCTCAATATCGTCTGATTTAGATAATTTGGAGTATAGATTTGAACAGGGATAAAAAATCAAGAACTAAGTTTGATCTGGTTGATTAACAATTAATTACTTGTCTATAATTCAATTACGTATTCAATATACGATGTAATTTGCTTATGATCGATCAACAATAATTATTCGAATGCAATATCTGATAATGTCTACTACATCTACGCATTCAAGAGACGGTGTAATTTGGACGTGATTTATCAAAGATAATTATTCGAGTACAATGGGCTAGTAGTATCTACTAAGTCCCCGCATTCGACAGACAACGTAATTAAACCTCTCTACTGCGACTTCTGCCGATTAAGCAAGTCTGCAGCACTGGTGCTTTTAATTGAGTTAAGAAGGCCCCACGCGATGTTAAAGCGGTGTCCCATAACAGTTGGCAGTTTCGTGTGCATGTTTCTTTGTTACCCACGTGGAAATTTGCCAAATGGAACAATTGTTTTGCATTTTTGAGCTATTTACTACTATTCCAAAGAGCTTTGAAACCAGATTGGGAAATTAACCTCCGAGAAGAACATAACGCGAAAGAGTTGTTAAGCAGCTTAATTAGGCAACTGAAAAGCAGGATGGCATATTACTGTTCCAAAGTCTAGACTGATATGTGATATATCATTGTTAAAAGATAGTAAACCAATGTTTTAAAAACTCAAATATTAATCAAAAGATTTTTATAAAAGATTCAACCGATTCATTTATATTTTAGAGATGTACTGCTTTTTCTAGTTATTAATCATGCTGTAGTTAAGCTATTTATGTTTTTGAATGATTGCATTCACTTGCATATAGATGAAAAGACAGATAAACTTTCGATTGTCAAATTAGGATTCCTTATAATTTGACCAAATCTAAAACTTAATTGTAAAGACCACATTCTAAAAATACTTTTGATACTCAGGGATATCTACAACATGGAAATTTATTAAAGTTGCAAGGAATTTTTTTTCCTGTAATTACAAATCACTTTATATATTTTTCCATATGACAAAATAAAAATGAAAATGTTCTATGAACATGCTGGTGATTACTTTATAGTGCTACCTGAGACAATTAGTTATTAGCGTTTAATAATATAAGCAATTCCACGCCGTGAAATGTCACCTGAACAAAATGGCTTCATTTAGTTGCATTCTTTACATTCATTTATATAAAATTATATAACTATTTTCGTAAATACAAGAATTTAAAAGTGTTAGGTTAAAATAAATTGAAGGTGTTATTGAGCTCATTTCAAAGGAGTTCTCTTAAAAATGGCAAATAATAATTATAAAAATCAGTGGTAATGGTCACACTAAAACTCTCGCATACTTTGTAATAAACTTCTCATGCCAGAATGACATTTTGGATGAAATTGGCTTATAGTAGTCACAAAATATTCTTTTGGCGAGAATTTAGCATTTTTTTAAAATTTAACTTGTTATCCTTGGCGAGTTTAATTTTTTGGCGATTGATCCTTGCATGTGTTTATAATATCCAAAAATCAAATTTATGTTTTAGTCACTTTTTTCTCAACAGACCATTTTTTTTTAAAACTTGACACAAAAATGCACTTACAGTCATAAAATCCCTTGTAAAATTTGATCTATTGAAATCAATACATTAATGAATTATCGTGTATACATATTTCTGAAAGTAAAGACCGACAGACAGTCAACCCTTGGTTGTATTTGACTCAAAATTTGTGAGATGTATACTCTATAGACGTTAAATTTTTATACCGAATATTTTCTGTCTAGCTATCTTCGTTTTGTATCTATCATGTCGACGTACATTCCAACAGCCAGAAAGCCGGATTTCCTCTAAGAAGATTTTACTTAAAATTTAATAGAAATCAAGTTTGGTGAATCAATACAGTATATCGAATTTCAACAGTCTAGCTCGAAGATTTTTTTTAAACAAATTCTTGTACAAACAGACAAACGGACATTTTGGAAGACTGATATTTTTTAAAATTCTTTATGGTCTAAGAAATGGAGATCCATATTAATATTTTTTGCCAATTATTGTGTTTTTTAATTGTTAATTAGACTGGAATGTAAAAAAGGCGTTCTAGATGAAGAAAGGGATTGAAACAACAATAATAAAACAAACTGTGTATTTAAACACAGCAGCGATAATTGGAGATAATAAGGGTAATTAAAAAATGAGGTTAAAGTGCATTCGCTTGAATTTGCTATGTCAGTGCCGTACTATGAATTGCAATCGTTTCATGATTATTGAATAATTAAAATGAGAACCATTTCTTCAATGTGAAACACTTAAATGATAAATGCAAAGCTGTTGCTGTGATTGCAAAGATATAAAAATCGAGAAAAGCAAATGTTACTCAAAGAATATAATGGATAATCATTTTTTTGATTTTAAAAAACATGTATTGTTTACATCAATTTCTTAATAAGCATTTTCAACTTCAATTTAGCTCGAATTGCGAAAGTTACCATCAGCATAATTTCGCAGCTATTATCAGCAACATAATTGCACAAAAATTATCAGTAGCATAATTGCATAGAAATTATCAGCACTATAATTGCATAGAAAACATCATCAGCATAATTGCATAAAAATTATCAGCTGCGTAGCCGCAGTCTTAAAGCTATAATAATGCTGTTTTTTTGTTGTTGCTGTTGTTTGGAAAGCTATTTTATAGAAAGAAGAATGCCTATAATGCTTGAAAGAGTATCCAGACATTGTTCCACTAAGACAGTGTACAACATAAGCACTCTTTTTTAATTTCTACTCTTAGTTCGCACTCTCCCTACATATATATATATATATATATATATATATATATATATTGTTCAAAATTTTATTTAATAAGAAAGTTTTAAAATAGTTATATATAAATACGAAAAAAATTAATTTATTAAAATTAATTTTAATTAGGGTTAGACTAATTTATTAATATTAATTTTAATTAATTAATCAATTAGTTAGTTTTCGAATTAATTGATGATATATAATAAATAAATAAATAAATATTCTTTTTACATAATTTAATAAGAAATTAGTCTAAAATAAATCATTAGCATAATGTTAAATTAAATCAATTAATTAGTTTATATATTAAGATGCAATTTATTAAATTGCATTTATTACATTATGAATTAAATATTATACATTACATATTGCATTATTAATTAAATATTATACATCACATATTATATTATTAATTAAATATTATACATTATATATTACATCATTAATTAAATATTATACATTACATATTACATTATTAATTATATATTAGTATTACTGTTGGCTAATACACAATATATAAGTTTCCATATATTGTATTTGTGAAAAAAAATGTTTTTATGCAATAATACATTCGAAGTTATTAAGGAAAAAATTTTAACTCTTATTTATTTCCAATTTAAAATCTAATTTTAGAAAAATTGATAAATATTTCCTTAATGAGCACTTCTATTGTTTAAAAAATAAGAACCGGTTAAATTTAATGGCTGTAAGTCAAGTGTTTCACACTAAAAAACGTTTTGCATTATTTATAATCAAGCACATCACAATTTATGGATAGCATGCCAAATAATAAACATTAACATGTCAACATATGTTGTCAATTTTGTCATTCCCGTCGCTTCTCTTTGATCTCCTCTCAAAAATACGATATTTTTTTAACTATTATATAACCAAATAGAGTGAACTTGAGGAAATAGGTCAGCGCAGGCTAAATATATTAGCTTTCAAATCCGTCCCGACATCCTCGTAAATTAGCTCTTCGTGGACAAACAGGACAAAAAGTAATACAACTCTGTCCTCTCCAAACGTAATCTCTTTGAAAAACGTAACACAAACATCCGATAAGGGCGCGCGTACTGTTAGGCCACTTCTCTTAGCAACTAATCCAATAACATAACATGTTGCATTTTCACTCGCTTTCTACCTCAATTTTTCACAGCCCCTGAAAGTTACTTTTCCATCGAGGGAAAGGCTTATTTGTTTACATAGGCTTTAGTCTTGCGTCTGAAAAAAAGATCAGCTTTTGGCATTCTGTGTAAATAAACAATCTCTAGCCCGGCGCCGGGGTGGATTGAAACTCATTACCCGCTGTCTAATGGAAAAACATGAGACAGAAGATGCGTTTCAGTTCAATTATGTTTCGGAATTTCACCTTCAAACTTTTCACACTTTTCTTTCTTGTAACATCTGTCCCTTTCCTTAACTGTTTTTTTTCTCTCACTGCATTTGGCAACGGTGGGTTATTTGGTTAACTTATTTTCCTATCATTCTTTCGAGTGTTTTCTACAATATCTTTTTTTTTTCTCCTTCGGAAAGATACTTCACGAGTTTTTTTTTTTTTTCATTCATTTCTCGTCTTCATCTCTGCGGAGAGTTGTTGATAATATTTCGTTCGTTACCGAGACGAATGCTGTAATTTGGGTTATGGATGGCTGCAGTTAAAAGATGAGTTATTTGAGATGTTATAATCGGTTCGAGTCGGGACGGTTCTTTGATTGGTGGACTTCTGTTCCAAATATGTCACGTATTTTATTTTATCTATAAAAATTAACTAGATCCAGCTTCAGAAAATAAGATTAGAAAGCTAATTATCCGGAATATCCTATTTGGTAGGGCGTTGGATTCGCATTCCTAGGGCTGCGAGTTTGACCCCGCCAGCCGAAGAATCTCCTTGTGTATAGTGGCTGGCACACGTTAAATCTGTCGTGGTCACAAAGTTCATGTTCAAAGTAATGCCCCTGGGGGTGGTTCAAAAGTAACCGTTCTTTGCTCCAGATCTAAATTACGACCTGTGGGCGAGTGAATGAAATGCACGAACGAAGTCTAGCCCATGAAAAGGGTTGTGATAAGTGTGTAGCTTAGTCGTACTCTTGACCCTAGTTGGCGCTACTGAAAAACAAGTCACGCTCAATCGGCTTAAGGCAACCAAGGACCTTTCAAAAGATTTTTTGTAATTTTCACCTTAGCAATTTGAAATTTTACAGGCATTAAGAGTAACACTATAAGAGATTATACACAAAATTGTAAAGTATTATATAAATTTATTTATGAGTTCTGGGGTTGATGTAGTATAATATAGCGATAAATAGCGTTAATGAAAAATGTTCCATGCTCTCAAAATTTGATTGAATGCACTCCAGTTTTTATTATTATTTTACTCTACGCCTTTGGAAACAAAAATTGGGATTAAACTTGGAATTTAAGTGTAAAATATAGAAATTAACCAATATAATAACTTAAAACTACAGATTTTTAAAAAAGTGTAAGTAGTTTTGAGTTATTACATTGGCTAATTTTGATATTTCTTACTCAAACTTCAAGATTAATCCCAACTTTTGTTTCAAAAGGGTTAAAGTAAATAATAATAAAAATTGGAGTGCTTTCAAAAAAATTTGAAGTGCATGAAATACTTTTCCTTAACGTTATTTATCGTTAATATTATATTATATTAACCCCCCTAACTCATAAACAAAATAACATAAAACTTTACAATTTTGTGTGTCATCTCCTATCGCGTTTCCCCTAATGCCTGTAAAATTTCAAATAACTAAAGTAAAAATTGCAAAAAGTTATTTTAAAGGTCCATGGTCGCTTTAAATTGCTAAAAACCGTCAGAGAGCTTCATACGTGCCTTACGTAACAACATCAGCAGAAAGTTAATTATAAAGTTCTATTTTTACTACGAGAATGAAATGGTCAAACATCTTAGAATACGTGAGGCAATTAAGATTTCTAGTTGCTAATCCCAGATTGAAAAAAGATGAAATTTTATTTAAATGTTCCATAACGTATAAGTGTATCTAAATGAAATAAAAAAAATTTTTAATTTAAATTATTTTTTGTATCGAAAATTGTAAAAAATTAATCACATCATATTATTTTTATCAGTTTTCGGATTCATTAATTTTATGTAAAGTGTGATCGCTCTGATATTGTCCAGTGGAATAAATCAACCCAAAAAGAAAATTTAATAAATTAATTAAAGTAATATAAATTATTAATGTTGTTTCCTTATCTTTTCTTACTTATAAATTATAATAATAATTATTATTATTGTTTTTATTTTATTTCGAATTTTGTCCATTTTCATGCTCTAACCTTTCTAATCTTCCTTACCCAGTGTATGTTCAGTATTGTATTTTCGGTATCTAATATATTCTGGATTGAAATTAAGTAAACCCTTGCTGAATGCGGGAGTAATCTATCGTCATTAATTCGAGGGTAATCTATCTAGAAAGTGAGCTTCGTTTAGCAACACAAAAAAGGAGGCAATCATTTGGAACTAACAGGTATAAACAACTTCAATGATCAGAGTATTTTTTACATCAAAACAACTAAAATTCAGGCATTAATATTGTCAAGGCACAAGCTTTTAAACGCATTCATAAAAAACAATGATGTAACATACAGTGTATAATAAGGTCTTCCAATTCGTCGTCGACCCAGAATTAATAGCCATTAAGGAAAAACTTGTGTGAAAAGATGAAAATCTCCTGCTGCGAGATCCGGATTTTAAAACAAAAGTGGTAATAATGAATTACAATGATCAGACTGTTTTTTGACTGCAATGTCACCATTATTTAGGTATTTATAGTGACAATGCAAGAGTGTTTGTATGCGTTCATCAAAGAACGATGAAGTAGCATTCATTGTATTATAAGGTGTTTGACCTCATCGTTGACCTAGAACTGCTAGTCAACAAGAAAACAACTTCAAGTGTTAGGAATATGAAGTTCCCCTGGTGCGTGATCTGGATTTTAGGATCAATGATCAGACTATTTTTCGACAACAATGGCACTCTAATTTAGGTATTTATCATGACGAGTCAATAATGTTTGGATGCCATCATCAAAGAATGTTGCTATATCATATATTGTATGTATAGCAACTTTGTGTGCATGCACTGTATGCATATAACGTTGGGATTTGGTCTCATCGTAGACGTAGAATTATACCCAGCAAGAAAAAAACTTCAGGTGCTTGAAAATATGAAAGTCATCTGGTGCAAGATCCGGATTTTGGGTGGGAGGGGTAATCAAAAACTTCCCATCTTATCTCCTTAAGGCATTTTTGCTTTTCACGCACAGGGTGTATGGTCGAGTATTGTCATGAATGATCAAAATTCTCTCCCATAGCATATAACGAGGTTTATTCTGCATTGTGAAATGCAGTTTTCTAAGGCCTCGAAATAAAGCTGTTTTCCACGTGTCATGAAATCCACTTCACCCCCCCCCCGCTCCTAGAAAAACTTCGCATCGGTCCCAAAAGACTTCACATCCTTCACTGAACCACCGCCTTCACCTTCCTATTACGGAATCACTCATTGCATCCTATCTGTAAACTTCGCAAATGAGTCCGTGGATTTCAGAAGCTTTGATGTTCCATACATAGAGAAATCGGCTGGCCAGCCGTTCACGCATTTGGCGGAATGCTTGAATATTTTAAACATTTTTAAACTCTCGCCAAACAAACGCCGCTAAAAGTCAGCAATCTGAAAGTGCTTTTCTTCGCTTTCCGATGATTCAGCAGAAAAAACACGGCTGTTTGAACTAACGAACGGTGAATTCCGCGGTGAGAGAGGGAAACGGTATTTACTTTCCCTACGTACACACTGAGCACGGCAGAATGATTTCAAGCAAATCTAACCGTCCAGGCTAAATCTGGTAAGACATAGTTAAAGTTTAAACCAATACAAATATTATTGTTTAAAAAATGTTATTTAAAAATTTCCGTTGATGTTTAATAGGCAAGTACATTACACAATTATCTTTTTAAACTATCGAAAAAGAAACTAAAACTTTTCTCACATATTCTTGCATAAATGTGCTTGTATATTATTAATTAGATAGGCCAGTGACAAACAATAATTACAAACGAGATGATCAGATCACGATATTTGGCCCTAATTTGGAATGCTGGTAATGCATAAATACTATAAAATCGAATATGCATTTTGAGCGTCTTTTTATCTGGCAAATCAAAAAGAAATTTAACGCACAATTAGAATTGCATTTACAAAACCAAAAACCACATATCAAATATTTAAATCATTGTATTTTTGGATTATCGTGTTACATATTGGGGAAAATACAGAAGGACAGACCTCAACCGCTTAATGTGTTGACTCCGAATTTGTTTAGTTTAGTTATATTAGCATCTCATTGTAAGCAACATTTGGGCTAATTTGAGACAGATCTCGTAATTTTAACCGTGGTTAGATGACGAGGACGACACCTGATGTGGCACCCTCTTTGCGCGCCACACCATACCTGTGGGAGGATATTTGGTCCTAACAGTTTTAACTTGCAACAGACTCCCTTGTTCGGAGGTTCTTCTGTGTAATCGGAACTCGAACCCGATTACAGAGAAGAACCTCCGAGCCTTACGGCTCACGAGCCGAGCCCTTACAGACCAGCGCGGACTTCTCCGAATTCAATTCGTAATTGTTAAATTTGGATACTACATTTTAATCATCTAACTCGAATTTTTTTAATAATTATCGTACTAATTTATATTCGGTCAGCTGAACAGACAAGCCTTCTCAAAATGAATTTTCTTCAAAATTTGATCGAAATTTATAGATAAGGAGGAGAAACTACTTGTATAACTCAAAGCGTTTTTGAGTTATCGTGTTATTAACATAGAGGCATACAAACAGATATAATTCCAAATGTATTTTTTAGGCTTGGGAAGGTCTAAAACGAGAAGATTCGTAAAATTTTCGAGTTATATTTTTTGAACGATTACAGTATTTTCTCTTTGTATACTTCGCATAGGAAAAGGCTAAAAAAATTGGTGATAATTTTTGGTTTACAAACATATGTGCACACACTCACATACACGCACACACATATTCACACGCACATATACACGTGCGCACGCATATTCATATATCTAACACACACTCACATATCCCACACGCACGCGCAAACACACACACAAACACCACCACACACACAAACACACACTACAAACATCTCTCTCTAGGCAAACGAAATCCAAACTTCTGGTACGTTTTTAGAAGAGAACTATTAGCAATCGGTGAGGGACTTAAGACCGTTCTACAAGAAAATAACTATTAGAGCACTCGTATTCATCTTAATAGCCGCAGCTCAATGGAACACCTTAATAATTGGAACTATGTTGGAGGTAAAGAAAGTTTGTCTTATTCTTCAGAAGTTGAAGCTGATTTCACTCCAACACGACATCTTCAAGTGGATCCCATCTCATGCGGATATACTTCGTAACGAAATAGCAGACAGGCTTGCAAAAAAAGCAGCCTCATCTTCTATTGAACTTACATATTTATAATTCTTATCTCAGATGAAATCACTAAATAAAAAGAATTGGATGGTACTCCCTAATCATGATTGGTATAGGGGCCAGTCCTTAATTCATACCTTGAGATGGAAAAACCAACACTTGCCTGTCACGCCTTGCCAGTGGCCACCTTAAAAGTCTTTTCTTTTGTCAGGAGGGTGATAAATCTTACCCTCTCTACCCGAAATGCCACCAACATAAGGTCTCTGCTGAACGTATTCTAAACTACTTAGGGCTTCTTTGAGGAGAAATTTATTCTTCTCCCTTCTTCGTCATTGACTTTCTTCTTGTCAATGGGATTTTAGATTTGGTCTGACTAAGTCAGGCCATATAGCAAAAAACGAGCACGCAGATTGACCTAAATCTTTCACTTGAGGATATAGAGTTTTCCAAGGTCTCTTATAAAGAGTTCTCTTCATTTAGGTCAACCATCCCTTCCAAAATATCAGTTCTCGTGAATTCCGTTTACCTCATCAACTTTCGTTGCCGTGCTTCATACTTGTGTTGAATAATCTCTTTCTAAAACGATGGGGTGAAATTTCAAAGAGATGATAAAAAGAATTCGATTCAAAAACGATGGGTAATCCATAAACACAAGAGTTCCGAGGATTCTTAATTGGATTGTCTGATAAAAGACTCTAGAAACAGAAAGAATCGTCTGGTTATATAGTAGAGAAAACAAAACTGTTGAGACGTTGTTTCTCAATAATAAAGAGCTTTATCTTCTTCGTTATCGCTGTTCTCACTGTTGGCTCGTATGATAGCACAATCTAAGTTTTCATCCATCATTTATTGATTGACGTCATTCTTCCATATTTAAAAATCCGTCATATCTAATTGATTTACGACTTTTGTGATTACTTCAGCCTCATTTTTAATTGATAAAATTCCTTGAAAATTACTAGAAAATTCTGAATCGTATGATTTATGGTTTAAATGCTAGTATTGTATAGCTTAAATGGAATATATTAAGATAATTGAAATAAGCAAATTCGCGTTGATTGATTTGTTCTCGTGATTGATTAAACCAAAATAAAATCTCCTCAATTTAATAAATATTAAAAATTCAGAGATTTTGTAAATTTTAAATTTGCACAATCCAGATTTGAAGCATTCAACCTGATATATTGCTTGTGGAAGTAAATAAAGTGTTATAGAAACAAGGAATATAAAAAAATATCAATTCCTACTTAGATCAACAAAATTTTTTTTTATTTTAGTTACTTTTTATTAAATAATTACAATCAATATAAGTAATTTATCAAAATTTTATTGATTTCTACAAGAACTGAGCTGCAATTCCTCACCTTCACGTGAAAAATATTAAAATTCTTACATTTCACCGATCGAGCTACTGCACGACCATCGTAATACATTACTTCGTTATGTATTACGAAGGTTGTGGCTACTGCCTGTTGATTTCAGTTTTTCATTAAAAACTACTAAATTCTATTTAAAGTGTTAAATTTAATTAAATATAATGAATGAATTAATAATTGAAAAACTGTATTGTTATCGAGTGTCATCGACTACAAGTTCAAAAAAATATATTCAAACTTGATTGAACGAATAAAAAGTATTGTATTAAAGACTGTACATTTTAACAAGATATATATAGGGAGAATGTAAACAAACAGTAGGAATTGAACGAAATAAAATTGTAACGAGCGAGTGTGGTGCCTAAGAAATTTTCACTTATGCTTTCAAAAGGCCTTATCGTATACGACCTGCATTAAATTGAGGGCTTTGGATAATGCCATGGATACCTTGCTTGACATCAGTGAACTATGGTTGCAATATACTGATTTTTGGCATCATTTCAAAATGCATTTTGGAGCCTTTTTGCCTTCCGAAGAGCAAAACTTGACATTAAACTACAGCTTTATTTACAAGTAACAAGATGAATTTCGTTAATGTAAGCCACCGGGTTTTTTGAATTTTTTTTTGTTAAAATGATTGTAAAAATACAGACCGACAGACAGTTATCCGTTTGACAAAGTTTGTTGAAAATTTGGTAAGAATTTATATTTTAAATGTGTACCAAATTTTATCAGCCTAGCTCTTTGAGTTCTGTTGCTGTCGTATTCACTTGCACTCGAACAACCAAACATACAGACGTTCTTGCGAATGGATTACGTTTAAACTTTGATAAAAATCTATAGTTTTTTTGTCGTCCCGTATACCAAATGTCAGCTGTCTAGAAAACCGTTTTTGAATTATCGTGTTAATAGACGCACATAATGTGAATGTCAACTCAAGGGTGTCTGAAACTTAAAATTTTTTTCAAAATATCATAATTATATTTTTTGATGATTATAAGGCTTCCTCTATACGAAAAAGCGAAAAGAATATTTTTTATCATGTGAGAACATGATGTTGTTTTGGTTAGGAAGTTTTGCTATCTCCGGAATTTATGGGCAAAAAATATTTTTACCTGCTTTTTCCAGCATTGCGTTATTATTATGTTTGCGTCTTTGACAGCAGATGTGTTTTTAAAGGGTTGACCCGATTTTAATAGTATTGCTTTATTATTACTTATACTTCTTTGACAGCAGATGCGTTTTTAAAAGGCTGGCTTAGAACTATGACACCATAGATGTTATTTCAACTCGAAATCGATCGAGTTCCAAAACTTTGTTTGCCAGATAGAAAAATTTAAAATGAAAGTTTTTTTTTAATATACATAAATTATAGAGGGATAGAGACCGATATAGAAGTTCCATGATTGTTTCTAACCGGTTTAAACCTATTAATGACTTAAATTAATTAAGATAAATGATGATTTATAATAATGTTCTCACATGATAACTTGAAATTTACGACGGTAGATTTCATTTTCTTTTTATTTTTTCTGCATTGTTTTATTTAGCTCTAATTCTGTCATAATAAAGGGACCATATACGATGACATGGCTTAGCATAATAAAAGTTTTTAAAAAGTATATTTCAGGTATTAATACTTTTAAAAATCGGATTCCATCATCCGCCTCTGTTTTTAAAGAAATCTCGTTCTATTGGTTTTCAAAACAAAATATTTGTACCCATAAAGCATTATTTTTTTTTAAAAAAAAAAGGCATTGATGTGTGATAACCGTATTCGGAAATGCACGATGTTCTCAGTAACCTTTTGACATTTCATTTGCCATTAGCCCATTTAAGAGCAATGTCGCTTCCCTCCTTTTGAATTACCTTCCTGTTTACCTCTTCGAAAAATCGAAAAAAAATTTCCTTGTGATGTCTTTCCGGTGTTATTTTTGAACTATTTGTTATTTTTGTGTTATTTTTGAACTATTGTGTTAATATTTGAAAAAAAAAACGGCTTTAGCATTGAGTGTCATTCACAACAAATTTTAAAAAATATATTTGAACTTGAGTGGATGAATAGAAAGTATTTTATTAACGATAGAAAATTTTAACAACATATATATATATAGGGACTTTGAACTAATAGTTGGAATCGAATAACAATAATTTTTTTTCAAAAATATTTAAGATGCATATGTAAGATTTTTTTAAACATTAGGGGATATATTTGAAGAAATATTTACATTAAATACCGTTTTTAATGTTGAAACCAAAGGTTAAAATCTTTAAGAGATGATATTTGCGTACAACAATTTCTTGGAAGTAATTTATGGCACTGGAAAACAAGGCTAAAGCAGATTGAAAACATTGAGTGCCCACATTTAATAGGATTTCCTCTGCGGATTTTTATTTTAGGAAAAATCTGAATTTTTATTATGATATCCCAGAGTATGATGTTAGTCCATGCCCATGTTGATTTTAAATTCAAGATTTTTTTTTATTGATTAAATAGATTTATAAGAAAAGAACGCAGCCACGGGAAGAAAATGATCGACAAAAGTCTCTCCCTTCTCATAGATAATAATATTGTACAATTATATGAATTCTAATGAGTTATGAAATGTAAATATTTAAAATTAAGTTTTTATTTTTGTTATAATAAAAAAATTGAGAATTTATACTGTTTTCTACATTCGGAAGACTATAGAAAAGTTACTTCAGAATACAATTAATATCTGTATTGGAATGACGATTGAAAAGTCGTTTTAGAATCTGTATTTGAAAGATTGTCGAAAGATTTTGTTAGAATAGAAATTATCTTAAAACATGTACACTATTTTTAGTTATAAGCTTTCTTTTCTATTATCTCTGTTTTGTGAGATTTTTGATTTAATATATTTAATAACCTTGTAAAAGCTATTAAACTATTATTTTTTCGTTTATTACAATTTAAACAGTATGCTCTTCATGCTTTTATGCATCTCAATAAAAAGATAGACTTTCGGCATTTATAAATTCTTTAATTATATATAAATGAACCCAATGAAACAAGAAATAGACAAATTTATTAAACATGATACAAGAGTTAATATTAATTTTTGATAATTCATATCGAATTTGTATTCTTTACAAATTTATATTTTTAGCTACTACACTAAGGGCATTTTTAATCAGACTGCTTTCGGCCATCCCTTCGATCTAGTCTGCTCCTTAGTTTGTATAATCAGAAATATGCCGTTGTTTTTTTAAAATATCGATGGAAAGTGGCGCCCGAGGTTTCATATGATTTTTCACTCTTTTATCTTATTTCACACTAGCCGCCTTTGGCGACCAGCCGGTTCACCAATATTAATATCGACTAAAGGTTTCAATCAATTTTTTATATATATAACTTGGAGTCATAATAAGTTTTTCAGCAAAATATTTTTCAGCAAATTTCGATAGTCATATAATTCACTTACACTATTATGTATACCTTAAGCAGTGATATCTTTGAACTCCACATCTCTCTCTCTGATTTTCTATCAGTGCACGTAAAATTCAGTTTTAGATTAAAGTGGAAATGATGGAAGTGCACTTAATATAAAGAAATTTTTACTCAATCCAAGCATGCCTTTAAATAAAACTAAGAACTGAAAGCAGAGTAGTCCGGCATTGAAGTTTTATGTTCACTACAGAAATTGAAACATTATATATATATTTATAATTTATATCTCAAGAAATTATACAGCAAACGTTTCACAGATTAAATGAAACATTCAGTTTTGAATTTTATTTTTAGATGTACATAAATGCTCTCAATAATAACATCTTATTTATTTATTTATATGTTTATAAATATATTTCAAAAAATTATGGTTTAAATTCCTTTGGTCTTTTAGATTAAAAAATGACTCGAACACACTAATGTTTTATTTTCATGTGTGTGTTACTGTCAATGTCAATAATCAATTATTATTAACATTAACCAGTCATTATTGATAATAACAAAAACGGTTGGTATTAATAATAATCAATCATTCACATTGATCGTAACATATACAAAGATTGTTTTCTAATGGCCAGCCCCTCATCAGGTCGCTTATCAGAACTCAATTAAGTACTGGAGATTCCAGGTAAATGACCACTTAGCCCAGCGTCACTTTCTACTGCGCAACTTGCTCTCTCGATTGGGGTTTGAAGAGTGAAAGTGTGAATAAAATATTGAGGTCGAATAACTCATCAGCAGCTCCGTCAAGAGGATGAAGTGTTGAAGATACACCTTGAGACGCCGTTCGCACTTCAGAGTCGCGAAACTGACTTCCGCCCCGACCACAAGTGCGTCATTAAAGAGAACGTTCGAACGAAATAGAAGCGCCAGAATCCAGAACGGTGGCGTCTAGAAATGACGTCTGCCATCTAAGGAAAGCAATACCATATTGCCCACTTCAAGTGTCACAGCCTCTCTCCTGCAACTCGGACGCGTCGAACAATTGACATGGTTAGCTACACCACCCTTTTCCCGCGCATTTTTAAAGTTGGAACAATACAAGTGCCTGTGGAAGAAGTGAAAGTTAAAAATAGCTGGCCACTTGAGTCCCGAGAATGAAAAGTTTTAATTCGAATAAGGAATTGATAAAAATAATAAAAAATGGGTTGCAGAGGAAAAGATAAAGAAGAAACAAAACAAATGGCAGAACTATATTTGGTTTATTTTCTGACGGAACTATATATAAAGAAGTGGGTATTGATTTGAAACTAATTTTAAGTGTTCTCCCCAATGTTTATTGTTTAGTGGTTGCTCTATATTGAGGCAATAATGCAAGTTATAAATACACCAATACTTCGTGACTATTTTTTTTCAATTCCTACCATTAGTTCACACTCTATCTATATATATCTTGTTCAAATTTTCAATCCTTATTAAAATATTTTTTTATTCATCCACTCAAGTTCAAATACTTTTTTTAATTTGTAGTGCATGACAGATGTTAATGCAGTTTTTTTAAATATTAAGTCATTCATTATATTAAATTCATTTTTAATACTTCAAATAAAGGTTTAGCAGTTTGTAACAAAAATTGAAATCAACAATACAGTAGCTCAATCGGAAAAATGCGAGGATTTCGGTATTTTTCACGTGAATGTGAAGAATGAGAGTTCAGTTCTTGTGGAAATCAAATATTTTTAGATAAATTTTATATTAAATGTAATTATTTTAATGAAATGTAACTAAAATAAAAATTCTCTTCGTTGTTGAAATAGAAATTGACTTCAAAAAATTTATATTACTTTTTATTAATTAAAATTCCTAACAGTTAATGTTAGCAGTAAAAAAATAAATAGACAACCATTATGTTACAATTAAGTCTTATGCATTAAAAACAGGCATTTTATTCCGTCTACAAAATTATTTTTTAAAAAAATTGTAAAAAATAAAAGTTTTAATTTTACATAAATATCTCAACTTTTATTTTGCCTGAATTTTTTTTAATGTTAAACAAGCGAAATATTCATTTTGGATCATCAAAATGCCGAATGCATTTTCTAAAATCTAAGAAAAAATGCACGAATGAAAAAAGGAAAGCTTAATTAACTTTTCATAACTTTAACTCATACAATAAGAATAGTTTTCTTAAATTTTTTATTAATTCTATTAAAAAACTTGAGTTGTGAGAAAAATAGTTTTAAATCAAAAACACACTTCTGTATCATCATTTCGCCATACTTTTTAAAATTCAATATAAAATCTGAAATTCCTTTTTATTTTTAAATCAAACGAAACAATAAATTTAAACAATTTAGGAATGCATATTTCGAACGTTATACAACAAGGCACCTTTACAATAACAAAAACCCCGTCGACTTATATAAAAAATTAACTTAAAAAATACATCCATGGGTATTCATTAATTAAATAATTTATAAAGGATAATAATGTAAATGGGTTTTAGAATTTCGTGACAAGTCAATGCAGAACAAACTGAAAAGAAGACCACAAACCTCTCTCTCTCTCTCTCTCTGTGTGTGTGTGTGTGTGTGTTGTGTGTCATTAATCTGACTAAACTGATGTTTCTTTACCTTAAACTATTGGAAATAATACTGATTTCGCAATACTTTAAATTATAAATTACATATATTAAATTAAATTAAAACGTGATTTTGCATTGCTTATTTTTAATTATTAATTTTTAATGTTTTTATATTCTGAATAGAAGAAAAAGGACCATAACTTAAGAGTTAAATGTTTGAAACGTATTCTATGTGACTAGATAATTGTCAATGTGATAATTAAAAAGCCATCAGAACAAATATGAAGTGTTTACCAATCCAATATTTTATCTGCATAAATTAAGATCATTTAATTATCCATATATTATCTCTGAAACCAGAATAAATACTAATGTTTTCTATCCCAAATAAGCCCACTTACACTTTTTTTAATTATAAAATTATTATTTCTAGTGAACTAAAAATTGTTATCGTAACATAAATTTTCAAAAATGGATCCATAAATATATGATATAATTTCTAAGACGTTTTGAAGAAAACAAAAAGTTTTTTTATAAGGCTTTTAAAATACCGCGGGAGTATTTTCTTCTATTCCCATATTATAAAAATAGCAAACAATGTATCTTCAAAAAAGTAATCTTTTCTTCTTCTCATTAAACCACAAACGATTGTATTTGTTAAAAATTAGTCAATCCAAATTTCTATTTTCAACCCATGTCACGTGCAATAATGCTCATAAGTGTTGTAACATTTAATCATATAAGCTCAAAGGCCAAACATATATGAGTAATAACTTTTCGATAACAGTAAAGAGTGCATATTTCAGCCCTCTCAAGAAACTACAATAAAATTCCACAGCCACCGTGGGTTTCCTTGAGTCATGCGGTTTCAGTAAAAATAGTTTATTTTCACTCAGAGGGCGAGAAATCAAAGGCTGCCGAAAAAACCCACAAACTTTAAAAATAACAAACACTTTCGGTTTATCTCAAGAGTGTGTTTTGGAAAACAAAAGGAGAAGTCCTGAGGTTTTTCGCTCGGTGCGAAAACAATAAAATTAATAGAAACCATCAAGCCCTAACCTCAACAACTGCAAAGGCTTCCGTGGGGTTGAGCAAATTGGAACACTGCAGCATCTGTTAACGAAAGATGAGTGTAAGCCAATCTTCCATGAGATGTTTTCTCGTGGCCGCGAATTCATAACAATCAACACCCAGCAGCCTCAAATCGGGTGGGTAAAGAAAAACAGGACGGAGGAACAGATGTTCGATGGGAACAGAGTTCCACCTGGCGGTGCAGCACCTGGTGAAATCGGTGCTTTGTTGGGAAGGAGCGTGGTGCCACGTGCCTCAGCATCTCTCCCCTTTTGTAGCGATGTTAAGATGACCCCGTGTTGTTACCTCCGCGTGGCAGCTGTGGGGCATGATCTTTTTTGCCATGCTGTCTGGTGCATTTCGTAAACAGTCTGTCTACTCTTATTATCTTTTCGACTCGAAACGTGAGATGATCAGTTACAGTTGCAGTTTAAGCATTAAAATAAAACAGAATTAATGTTTTAGCTGAGGAATTTTTGATGAATATGATGGAATAAGTTTGCAAACTAAACCAGTAGTATTAAAAAAAATTGTAAGTCTATTTCTACTTAGGTCAACAAATAAAATTTTTATTTTACTTAATTTTTATTAAGTAATTACAATGAATATAAATAATTTATCAAAAAATTATTGATTTCGGCAAGAATTGAATTCGTATTCTTCACCTTCACGTGAAATCCTCGCATTTTACCGATTGAGATTCTGCCCGTTGATTTCAATTTTCATTACAAACTGCCAACAATCTGTTTAAAGTATTAAAAATTAATTAAATTTAATGAATGAATTCATATTTGAAAAAACTGTATTAATATGTAGAGTCATCCACTACAAATTTTTAAAAATGTATTTGAACTTGATAAATAAAATGTGTTTTATCAACGAATGAAAGTTTGAAACAGGTATATAAATATATATAGGGAGAGTAATGGTAAGGATTGAAAAATATAAATTGACTGCAGACGACAACTTTAGCGAAAAAGGATCGATTAGTCGAATTTTATTTTAGTTTTAAATAATGGTTTTTATATAAAATATGGTTTTATCAAGATGTTATAAAATAAAAGGATAATTTTTTATCAAAAATATATAGATTAAAATCAGAACATAAAAACATTTTTAATTTTTGGTGAATGTTTATATATTTTCTTAATGATGTTCATTGGAAATTACATTACTGTTTTTCATTCTATTTCGTTATATTATTGTTTTTCAATTCGATACGCTTTTATGGTTTTTATTTCAACCTCTGGGCTTATGAAAAGTAATTTATTTAACTTATAGCATGCTAATAAAAGCATATTTTGAGAAACATTTCATTTACATTATTTTTTACCATTTATTCCTTAATATATTTAATAATTATTATCGTAAATGCTATGAAATTTCTTATTTTCCTTACATATACTATCAAAAAGAGTCTCTGATTTTTTTAATCGAAATTT
>JAOUZG010042725.1:4474758-4491617 GCA_026289955.1 Argiope argentata
TTAATTAATTTTATTTGATTAATTTATAATAAAATTAAGAAAATTTCAAAATATTACGAATAGAGAATGTAATTAAACAAATCTCGTGATTTTAATTTTTTTTAAAGCAAAAAGTGAATTATTCCAAAATTGTAAATATTTAGAAATGAAATGCGTCAGATTGAATACAAAGTACAAAAATGTCTTAGACTGGACATACATTGAAATCAACTCATTTTTTTACAGTCAATTAAAGAAAAATAATAATAAATCATTGATTAATAAAAATGCAGGCTCATTCATTTTATAATCACGTGACAGATAGTAAAATCTGGTCGTGTATCTTTAATTAATTTAAACAGATATTTTATTAAATAAGATGAATATTGCAAAAATTGAAAAGTCAAAACACATTCTGAAAATTTTAGTTGTCGGCTCAACACTATTTTGTGTAGAATATTTTGGCCGATTTTTTAATCGTATATGTCCATCCCCCCTGCGGGGGGCACCTCGAAATGAGGATGTGATTCTTCCGGCATGGTGGTTAGATCTCGCCAACCTGGTGGGTACACTAATAGGAGGGGGTTAGGCTCCTCCCATCGATGACGGGACGTTCTTCCTATGGGAAGGGCTGTATCGAAGCTGGTGACGGCCATTAGGACTCAACCATAGTTCCCGCTTTGCTGTAGTGGCGGTCCGGTCATTCAGTGTTTGTGGTTAATCCTTGTACCTTCGGGCGGGTCGGAGAGTCTGTTCTATGGCTTATCGTATATGTCCATTCCCCCCGGGGGGCACCTCGAAATGAGAATGAGATGTTTCCGGCATGGTGGTTAGATTTCTTCACCCTGATGGATACACTAATACGTAGGGGTAGGCTGCTCGCATCGATGACGGGACGTTCTTCCTATGGGAAGGGCTGTATCGAAGCTGGTGATGGCCATTAGGACTTAACACAGTTCCTGTCAGTGTTGCTATTTCAGTGGTCAGGTCATTCAGCCTTAGTGATTTAAATCCATGTGCTCTTGGACGGGTCGGAGAGTCTGGTATAACGTCGTATATGTCCCTTAACACAGTTTTTATCGTATATGTTCACCCCCCGGGTGGGGGGCACCACGAATTGAGGATGAGAAGCTTCCGGCATGGTGGTTAGATCTCGTCACCCTGGTGGGTACACTAATAGGTAGGGGTAGGTTGCTCCCATCAATGACGGGACGCTCTTTTTACGGGAAGGGTTGTATCGTGGCTGGTGATGGCCCTTAGGACTTAACCATAGTTCCCACCAGTGTTACTGTTGCGGTGGACCGGGCATATAGCCCTAGTGATTTAAATCCATGTGCCCTCGTACGGGTTGGAGAGTCTGGTATGACTTGTCGCATATGTCCCTTAACGCAATTTTTATGTAATGGCTATGAATATTACCTTATTTACACTGGCCTGGTGGTAAGGTCTTGATTTCGGAACAGGAGGGTTTTAGGTTCACCGAAGAATCTTTCACCGAAGAATCGTCGTGTAAGTGGGGTCTGTTGCACTTTCAATCCGTCCGGGTCAAACATCCTCCAGCTGGTGTGCTGAGGAGACGTAGGATGCCAGCTCTTGTGTCGTCCTCATCATCTGAACACTATTTAAACTTACGATGTATGCCCCTAAATTGGCTTAGTGTTGCTTTGAAACGGGACGTTAATATAACTAAGCTCAACTATCGTGTTTAAAAAATGATGTCAATGTTTTCGCTTTTAGAACCTCTTTTCAAATAAATGCGTTCGTTTACGTGCAGATTTATATTTTAAAGTGGAAACTGGAATGCGACATTTATTGACCAGTGGCATATTTTGGAATGGGACATTTATTTCATTTATAAAATAAAGTGGCATATTTTGTAGCATAAAACATAAAGTGGCATATTTTGTGGCAAAACCAGTGGCATATATTGACAATACGAAGATAAAGGAATAAAACTATTTTGAGATCTTTTCCTTTTTCCAGGTTTTGAGACACGAGGTGAACTCTCATAGAATTTGTGTGGACTGTTGATGTAGTTTTTGATTATGTTAAAATAAGTAAAGATTGTAGAAACTATTTTCAGTTAGATTGCCGTCAACTTGATCGAGGATTGGCTCATTCCATGCCTTTTTAATATTAAACCATTAAAGACCATGAATCCAATTCCATCCATCAAGGAAGACAGTCTGAATTTCTTGTTGAAGGATTATGGCCAAAAATTTGCCCCAACAAATTTCATTTAGTTTTTGAAAATATTCTCATCATATGTATATTAGGCATAACTAACATTAAGCTATCAGTATATATAACTGTCCCTCGCTGTCTGTAACAATGGATGGAATTAAATACATTAGCACTCTTTTTTTGCTACGTCTTCGGGTGCAAAATCTTAGCTCCTGTTTTGGAGTCTAACAACAAGGTTTCTTAAAGATTAAAATAATTGATTTATGGCTTGAGAATGAAGTCAAGTACAAACAAAAAAGTTAAGGAATCAGAAATATGATATTTAATTTTTTATGGTGAATTGTAGCAAATATTAATAAATTGAGGTCTGTTTTTATTATTATTTTATGCTGAATCTTCATCAATGCTTTCTTTTAATTTAGCATTTGCAGCTGCATTTTTTTTCTGTTAACAGTTCACTATTTATTGCATATCGTTCTTAGAGATTAGTTTTGATTTAGATATTAAAAGTTTTGTCTTATTTCTTAGAATTCCAGACTATTTTTATTCATTTTTAATGGTACAATATACGATGTATAATCTTTTTTGTCGTTGCTGTTTCTGAAGATAATATAAATGAGATTTACTATAAATTTAGTTAGTTAATTTGTGACCATCAGTTACAGAATATCAGACCGTCTAGACGAGTACATTTTCTAGTTAACTGCATTGAAGCTATCAGTTTTTTTTTTAAATCTTCACTACATTTTTTTAATGTTACTGGCATTCCAAGAGATATACGGTTAATTAATGCCCTCTGTGAAAATACATTCATGAAATTTTCCTCGAATAACCACAGGATTAGACGTGACTACCATTCAGATACTGCAAAAAAGGTAAAAATACCTTCCTTCCAAGAAATATCCATTATTGTTCATCTTCTCGCCTACCCCCTTCTTCTTCTTTTTCTCCTCTAAGTACCTCTCACCTCTCATTCATAAGCATATTTAAATTCTTCACTTATTTACAACTAAAAAATTCGTTTTCCGAAGAAAAAATAACATTGTAAGTTTTTTTAATAAAATGATAATAAATTGACTTAATACAAATGAAAGAAGTTCATTCTCATACTATAATACTAATAATATTTTAATTAATTTACTTTTATAAATCATTTAAAAAATTTATTGATTATCCTATTTATCAAAACCCAGACGATATTTTTATAACTACAATAACCTTAAAATCTATACTGCTGTATGGATCATTTTATCAAATATAAATTCTGATATTTATATTTGATAAAATGATTTTAATTTTCATAAGATAATAAACAAACTTGGGACACCATCTGATTTTTCAGAACTAATTAATATTTGTTTCTTTTTTTAAGTGGCTGCCAACATTACGTGACGAACATTTCTTAATAATATTTTTCATATACTCTTAATTTTTTCAAACAGTTGGCTTGCTGAGATGGTTAAAAAAATTAATTAAATATTTTTTGTGATTTTTTTTCTTAATAGTTTCTTCGAAAAAATACTTTAAATCTTAGATAAACGAATGAATTATACTATTTAAAAAGCTTCTTGCTTTTCTGTTTAATGTAGTATGTTTTACTTGTTTTTTTAACATACCCTTATGCGCGCAATTATATCATAGCAAATTTAATTATGGGTCACATATAGAATTTTTCACCTTTTTTTATTCAGAAATTAAGTTTTTATTATAAGTACAGCAAAATATGAAAACGAATTACTATTAGCAGGAGTTATACTAAAATGTAATCCACATAGGAAAAAAAAAATTCATATCTTACCATTAAAGAAGAAAAAAATCCTGGTTGAAATATTAGCAGCAACAAAACAAAAAAAATTTCAGTTCACTTCAAAGGAAAAAATAAAATGTTTTTAAAAAAATTAAATAATTTAGAAAAAAATTAAGAAAAATTATGCTGCAAAAAAGTTGAAATTAATAAAAAGATAATTCGTTGAATTTTCAGATGATGAAAAAATTATTTTTGCGCTGTAATATTTTCAGAAGTTATCACTAGAAAAAGCAAAAATTTCGTTTAATTTTTTATAAAATAAAATTTTAATTTTCAAGAAATCATCTTTTTGTGCACATTCTGACTTTCCAAATTAAATAGGTGTCTTATTGCCATATTACAAGAAATGAGGCGTGTGACGACGTTCAGAATGGTTATTATTGGACATAATTTTGGTTTCAAATTTGCCAAATTTAGTGAATAATCAATTTTTGGATAATAACCACTCGCTTAAAAATATTTTCTCAAATTTTAATCAAAAATTAATAACTAATCGAAATAACAATATTTCACTTCTAAAATTTCTGATAATATATCTTATAAAAAATTTTCATTCAAATTACAATTTAAAAAAAATTGTTAGCTGAAATCAGTTTTTTTTTCTATTAGTATTTTTCGATAAATTTAATAGATTTTTTCAAAATATTTTCAAATACAAGTCTCAAAGGTACTTCCTATTGTTGTAGCTGTTGTTTTCATAATTACCTTTATATTCAATCGCGTAGTGAAAACATTAAAAACAATGGTGTGTGTTTTTTTCGTTTAGTTATTAGTGTTACTGTAAACTAGAATAATATTTTTTTTTTTCAATTTATATAAAAGCAGATGAATCAATTCTAATGGATTTTACATGCTACTTTATCTTGGAAAGAATAAAATCTTCCTTTTTAAAAAAAGGTGATATATTTGTATTTTTTTTTAATGATAATATTATTTGAAATCAATTCAAGATTGTAGCATGTTGTAACAAGTGCAACATGTTGCTTGGAATTTGAAGTGTTAAAGGTGCTTCGTTTTTTTAAAAATTTCTTAGCATGTGGCGCCATCTATTTTTGAAATTGAGAAAATCCTCCGTATTTGTTTTTTTTTAGTCTATCGAAAGCATTGGGCTAATTAATTTGCAAATGTCGCCATCTATTGTTGAAATTAGACAACAGTAATGAAAAAAATTTCTGATCTTAAATTTTAAGTGGTCTTCTGTGAAGAGTGACTTTTTATTAATTTTCTTTTGATTGAAATAAAAGAATTAAAAAAAATATTTAACAGCATATTTTTTATTATTTTTATAAAAGAATTTGTTTTAAGAGTTTTTTTTGTTTCTTAAAGTTTAGTTTAAAAAGTTTTTTTAGTAAAATGTTTGAAATCGTATTATCAATCAAATTGTACTTGGATTCGTATATTTTAATATAGAATACATTTTACAATTGATTAATTAATGAAATCATCATTCTACGGTTAGGAATATTTCCATCATCATTTCTAATACTAATTAAAAAATCTACATGTGTATCTTTTGAAATTCTATAAGTCAAGATCTTAAGCATAGTGTTAATAAATTTGGCACAAATATATCGTTGAAGATTTGCAACTTGGAACTATTTTATAGAACAATTAGAGTTTTAATCCATTAAGAATTGTAAGAATTTTCGGAATTTCAAGGATTTGATACTCAGAATTTTAAAATTCAGGCTTTGAGGTGCATTAATTCGTAAATTAATACAGCTGCCTATGTACAAAGTTTCATGATTATAGACACGATAAATTTGTTTGGAAATCGCCGATAGACAAACACTTCCTTTTATAAACATGGAAAATTATCTTTTTATAATTTATACATAAGTTATTATGCATCAGAACAGAATCGTCTGTTAAAGGTACTCAAATCTTTCGAAAGAAAAAAAAGAATATTTCCTAATATTATAAACGGACGATGCGAATATTGAATCCTATTTCTCTGAAACTTGGTTAATGCTTGTTTTAACATGTATCCTATACAGAAGTACTAAAGGTTTTTTTTTTTCTTTCGCAAACGTTACAAGCGTATTAACTGAATAATAAAGGTAAGATTTTCCCTTAACTCGCTCAGTAGTTCATCCATAAGAATTATAATACTGTCCGTTATGTGAAAATTGAGCCTTCTGATCAAACAGATTACTGATGTCGAAATCCATGGAGCAGAATCCTCAGATACCTTAAATGTGTTGGATAAGTTGAGGATATAAAGAAATATGTGGAAAGTTTCCTTTATGCTTTTAGAATACCCTACACTATCTTAAGGCCCTACACTATCGCAAAAGGCACATAAGCAGGAAATAAAATACACAAATAATGATAAATGAAGATAAATAAAAACAATTAATTAGAATAAAATATGCAAATATCTGTATATTTTAACGAGATAATAGTTAAGTAAGTGTCACAAAGAAACCAACACTGCTGAGTCTAATAAAGAAAAAAATTCAAGTTATAAATTAGAATAAACGCATAGATAAATCTGATAATATATTAGCCCTCTCAGAAAAAAATGAATCTCTATTTCAGAAACATCAGAGCACGATTATATTTCAAGCTGTCTTGATTGCATCAGTCATTGCAAATTAAACAATGTGCAAGAGATGTATGTCTCCTTACCTTAACCTAACTACTCAGAGTACTAATTTCTTTCCTTTGTTTTATTTCTGACATAACGGGTGTGGTGTGGAAGTTTGGAGAAGGCCGATGCCAACTCAGATGTCGTCCTTGTCATCTGATTGCAGTTCAAAATTACGATGTCCATCTTAGAATAGCCCTAGTGTTGCTTTAAAACGGGATGATAGTATAACTAAATTAATATTC
The DNA here is from genome assembly GCA_026289955.1 of Argiope argentata. NCBI lineage: Eukaryota > Metazoa > Arthropoda > Arachnida > Araneae > Araneidae > Argiope > Argiope argentata. Next base: position 4,481,564 of record JAOUZG010042725.1, read on the forward strand.
TCACATAACAATTTCCACACGACCTATCATGCATTTTGCAAATAGTGCATCAGCTTAAAGAAAGTTGTTGCGCTAAAACCATTTCTGAAGTTATTTATTACAAATACATTAAGCTTGGATAATATGTAATGAAGTTATCCATGCATGGATTTATTAAATTCTGATCTACAGAGTATTTAATTGCTGTGCGGTGTATGCGTTATAGAATCACAATTGCGAGTGGACTGTATAAGCGTTTATTTTTTGCGTGTTAGCGAGACAGTTTCAGAAACTGTTCTGTTTGTATTATATGGTTGCCAGGTTGAAGTGGTTACAGAATTCGCCAAGGGGAGATGTCCCAGCGCCAAAGGCATGATTTTACAAGTACGGAACATCCCGCCCGGCGTTGAAATATGCATATGTTTCAATAAAAAAATGTACATAAAGTTACATCACAAATTTGACACATAAGTATAAAGAAAACAAATAAGACAATAATAAATTGCACAATAAAAACAATCAGAATAATAATTAAAAAAAACAAAAACAAAAAACATTTCAATTTAAATCAAAATTATCTACAATAGGTAAAATGCAAATTTTAGAAATAGGTCTTTTAAAATTTCCCTTTGCAGTACGTATCTCTGCTACTCTGACATTGCCATCTGAGCCTGCAATTGCATTAATGATTCGACCTAATGGCCACTGGTAAGTTGGAAGTTGAATGTCCTTTATTAGAACTAGCATGCCAGGAGTTAAATTTTGTTTTTTAAGCAGCCACTTTGAGCGCTGTTGTAAATGGCTCAAATAATTATTTTGCCAATGTCTCCAAATAGTTTGAACTAACTTTTGAGTTCGTTGCCATCGACTGAGAAGATTGTCTCTTTTGTCTATGAAGTTAGGTTCTGGGATAGAATTGATAGGTTTTCCTATGAGGAAATGGCCTGGAGTTAATACTTGCATTTCATCAGTATCAGTTGGGAGAGGAGAGAGGGGTCGCGAATTGAGGATGCCCTCAATCTGAGTAATTACTGTTAAAAACTCTTCGAGTGTTAGTCTTGCAGGACCTACTACTCTCTTAAAATGATATTTAAAGGATTTCACGCCTGCTTCCCAAAGACCTCCGAAATTGGGAGCTCTAGGCGGCAAAAATTTCCACTTTATACCTTCGGAGGAAAGCATATTTGCAATGTCTTCGCTACCTACCATTAGTTGGTATAATTTTTTAATTTCTGTGGAAGCACCTATAAAATTAGTGGCATTATCGCTAAAAATTATGGAGCTTTTCCCACGTCGCGCAAAAAATCTTTTTAGCGTTGCGATTAGAGCTTCAGAAGTTAGATCAGTGACAAATTCTATGTGTACAGCCTTGGTTGCCATACATACAAATAAAACAACATATATTTTCTGTAGATTACCCTTTCTTTGACCCTTAAATTTTATTTCGAAAGGACCGCATAAATCGATTCCTACATTTAAAAATGCTGAACTTGGAGTAACTCTTTCTGCTGGAAGGTCTCCCATAATTTGGTTCGAGATAACGGGCTTGTTTCTAAAGCATCGAACACACTCGTGAACGACCTTGCGTGCTGCATTTCTACCTCCTATAGGCCAATATTTTAAACGAACAGTATTTAGAAGGGCTTGAGGGCCTACATGAAAGTCTCGTTCATGGTAATGCTGAAAAATTAGCTTAACTAGCTTATTTCCCATTGGCAGAACAACTGGATGTTTCTGATTAAAATTTAAATTAGAATGCGCAAGTCTGCCTCCTACCCTAATTAGTCCATCGGATGGATCTATGAAGGGATTGAGAAATTTCAACTTACTCGAAGATGGAACTGATATTCCTTTTTCTAAAGCGGAGATTTCAGTAGAAAAATGTTTTACCTGTACCAATTTTAAGAGAACCCTTTCAGCGTTCAGATATTCCTCCTGTTTGAGAAATCTTTTTTCCTTTTCAGGAAATCTGCAATTTTGAACAAACCTAAAAATAAATGCTGCAATTCTGATTAATTTATGAAATTCATTTGTGATAGCAAGTAAATCATCTAAAAATTTAGAGTCATTAGTTAAAGTCAAAGTTAATTTAGTAACAGGCTTGAGCTCATCCATATAAAGTTTGTCGGTTGAACCAGTAGAAATTTGTACAGTTTGATTAGCGGGTAAGTTTAATTTTGAAAAGTCTGGTCCTTTAAACCACAGTTCACTGGTTGCAAGGGCCTTAGCATCAAGTCCTCTGGAAAGCAAGTCAGCAGGGTTAAGCTCTGATGGAATATGCTGCCACTGGAAATCGTTTGATAGTTCCTGAATTTGAGACACTCGGTTGCTCACAAATGTCTTGAGCAGGTTAGAAGGAGTCTTTATCCAGGCGAGGGCTATTGTTGAATCTGAATGTAATATAACAGAGTCTATTCGGAGCCTCAATGCAGATATGACTTTCTGCGTAAGTTTTGAAAGAAGTAGACAAGAGCAAAGTTCAAGTCTGGGAATTGTGGTGGTTTTGGTTGGTGCTACCCTTGACTTACTACAAAGAAGTTGGGTAGTTACTTCATTGGCGTTAGACACAACTTTTACGTAAATTGCAGCACCATAAGCTTTAGAAGAGGCGTCTGCAAATCCAAGTATCACAACGTACTTAGAGACAACTTGAAAAAAGCATCTGGGAACACGAATGGATTTAATATTCTCCGATAAGATCTTAAGGAAGTTGTCCCACTGTCTGGAAATATCTGTTGGTAATGCCTCGTCCCAGTCCAATTTTAGTAACCACAGCTGTTGCATGAAAATCTTTGCTTTGGAGATGACCGGTCCCAACAGCCCGAGGGGATCATAGATGCGAGCTATTTGTGAAAGCACTTCTCGTTTGGTGTAGTTGCAATCTGGACTGGAATTGGAGCAGACTTTAAACGTAAAGGAATCACTTAAACTGTTCCAGAACATTCCTAAAGTTTTGACGGTAATTTCTTCAGCATTGCGGTCAAGCGTAAATTCTTTAAGTTCAGTTGATGAAGCCTTGTTGGAACACCACTTATGCAAAGTCATGCCTCCTCGTTGAAGCAACTGTGTCAGTTCTGATTTGAGTTTTTCAAACTCTCTAAGTTCTGAAGCACCAGAGAGGCAATCATCCATGTAAAAATCCTGGAGTACTGCCTTTGAAGCCAATGGAAAGTTATCTTTCTCCTCTAGAGCAAGTTGTTGCAAAACTTTTGTTGCTAAGTATGGTGCGGAAGCGGTTCCATATGTCACCGTGTGTAATTCATACACTTCGGTTGGTGCGTTTTTATCGATCTTCCATAGAATTTTTAGAAGCTTTGTTTGCAAAGGATTTATCTCAATCATTCTAAACATTTGCTTGATATCTGCAGTTAATGCGTAAATGTGTTTTCTAAATCTGATTAGAATTGAGAAAAGATCTTCCTGAATTACTCCTCCCTTGCACAACAAGTCATTTAATGAATGTCCACTGGACGTTTTAGCACTTGCGTTGAAAACTACACGAAGCTTAGTAGTTTTGCTTGATGGGCGTAATACACCGTGATGCGGGAGATAGTATCCATTTTCGATATTTGAATTTTCCTTTACCTCTTTCATGTGTTTTAGTAATTCATACTCGCTGAGGAATTCTGAATAAAGCGTTTGCATAGCGGGATCACGTTCTAAGCGTGTCCATAACTGGTCTAGTCTTTTAGACGCGACTGCCTTAGAATTTCCTAACATTTCTGCGGAAAATTCAGGTTTGAATGGCATTTCTACTACAAATCTACCATCCGGTTTCCTATAATGCGTTTTTGCAAAATGTTCGTTACAATATTTTAATTCCTTGTCGCAAATTTCAGTTGTTTCTATTTCTTCAATTTCCCAAAAGCGTTTAAGAGTTTCATTAAGATTATCTGCGTTTTTAATTAAAAAACAATGTTTAGGAGCATTGTAAAGAATATTGCCTGAAATAACCCCTGAAACAAGATAGCCGAAACAACTAGATTGTAGGAATAAATTGTCTGCTAATTTTATTTTATCCTCTTTCAATAATGAGAAAAATAATTCTGCACCCAAAAGAATATCTATTTTTTGAGGAATAAAAAATGAAGGATCCGCTAGTTTAACTTCCTTGGGAATGTTTAAGTTCGAAATATTTAATTTTTTAGAAGGTGTGAAACTAGTTATATTAGGAACAATTAATAAATCTATTTCCCAATGCGAATCATTACTTTCATTTGATAAAAAGGCGGTTACTTTTTTCTTGATACTTAATGATGTATCATTTAAACCGCATATCGGAATGTTTATCCTTTCTTTTTTCAATCCCAATAAATCTGCCGCGGAAGACGAAAGGAAAGAAGATTCACTGGCAGAGTCGAGAACGCCTCTTAAGGGTTTAAATTCCCCCCATGCATCTCTGGCGTATATGATGGCGGTGTTTATCAAAATACTCTTATTACCGTTACAGAAAAGGGAGAGACGAGGGTTTTCTGACATCTGCGTTTCAATGGTCTGTGAATTATTAGTTTGAGGGTTCCTTCCCTGACAGGGTGTGGATGACGAGAGCCAGGTTTCACTCTCTGGAATGCTGTAAGTGTTTGGCGCGATTGGCGGCGTAGAATATTTATGAAGCAATGTATGGTGATCTAGTTTCTTTTTACAAACGAAACAAGAACTTTTTGAGTTACACTTAGAGAAAGGGTGAAATTCACTTAAACAGTTTTTACAAAGCCGATTTTTTTGAACTAAATCTAACCTATCGGATAATTTCATTTCTTTAAATGCATTGCAATGATACAGTGCATGTGTTTGTACTTTACAAGCGATACACAATTTAGCAGATTTATCTGCTTTGACAAAAAAGGATTTCGATCTCTCAGGGTTATATTTAGTAGGAATGCTAGTTTGAATATTGTTTAAAATTTGGCATCTCCTTTCTAAGAATTCTAGAAAATAATCGAATTCAGGCACTTCGTTGTCTTTTAATGTTAATTCAAATTGTTTGCGGGTGTCGCGATCTAATTTTTCAAGAATAATGTTTAATAACAAAGCGTTGGATAATTTGTCTCTCGCGAAATCTAAGATGTTCAATGATCTAAGATTCTTTAAAATGACATCCAATATATTTCGTAGATCTTTGCCAGATTCATGCTTTAATGGACGAATATTTAGAATGTTATTTATATGACAGTTAACAATAACTCTTTTGTTTTCATAGCGTTGCTCTAAAGCTTTAAACAGAGAAGTAAAGTTATCATCAGCAGTTTCTATGCATTTAGCTTCTCCTTTAAGAGAACCGCGTAAATAATGCAGTTTTTCATTTTCAGAAAGTTCAGGATTTTCACTTATTAGGCTATCAAATTGAGTTTTGAATAAATTCCATTCTTCGAATTTTCCGCTGAACAACGGAAGTGGAATTTTTGGAAGTTTGATGAATGCCTTTTTAGGCTGATCATTGATACTAGAATCATCATGACTTTGATTATGCACAGAGTCAGTTTTTATGGTTTTTAATTTATAAATAGAGGTTTTAAGGCTTACCTCTAATTTTTGTATGAAATCATCCACTTCGAACAGAGAGGTTTCGATTTCCTGGAAATCTTCTTCTTTGACGATTTTGTAGTAATCATCCTTCAATTTTTCGAATTTGCGTTCGATATTTAGCACCATATCCAGTTGCGCTTGAAGTTCGGGAATGTCCATTTGGTTTTGTCCTTCAGTCAGGGCATTGTCCAATTTCGTAAGCTGGCTTTTGATGCTGCCACGCTTGCGATTAAGCGAGGTGATATCTGCCATCTTTAGCGTAAAGAATTTATCAAATTCAATGATAAGAATTAATCCATAAGATCTGGTTGACCTCCGGTTCGCTTAGGACCAAAATGTGCGGTGTATGCGTTATAGAATCACAATTGCGAGTGGACTGTATAAGCGTTTATTTTTTGCGTGTTAGCGAGACAGTTTCAGAAACTGTTCTGTTTGTATTATATGGTTGCCAGGTTGAAGTGGTTACAGAATTCGCCAAGGGGAGATGTCCCAGCGCCAAAGGCATGATTTTACAAGTACGGAACAATTGCTTTACTAGTCATTTCAGCCTATTTCAGGAGGGTGCATTATTTTGTATAGCACACCGTAATTTGGTCATTTAAATAAATTTCAAATGCTTCATTATGGTTACACATTTCGAGTAAAGTTTATGGATGTTCAAAAAAAAATGAACAAAATCTTTTTTTTAATTATTTGCCGATCTTTCTCGATTAACGAGAGGGTTTTATTCCGATTGATGAGTCTTAAGTCAAATTTATATTTTGAAAATTATTTTAATTTAAGCCAATAATAAAGACTGCACATAAAAAGCGAACAAATCAAAGCTTTTTATTTATTGCGTATATTACATGCAATAATCCATAATATTTACCATAATGTATGTCCTGAAAGTATAAGTATTAACTGAAATAACATACTATTATTTTGTATTTTGAAATTACCTTTTTATTATCTTAAATACAGATGATGTAAATCTCGTAGATCGTACAATTACGAATGACGTAGGTATCCATAGGTATATAACCATTTGACGTAAAATACAGTTTATCGAAATAACATAAAAAGTGATACTAAAAAAATACATAAAAATGTTTTTATTACTCGTAGCTTTATCAGTTGACAGACACTATTCAGATACAGTTTTTACAATAAGACAACAAAATTCTATTGGAAAGTTTAAGAAATTATAGTTTCTTAAACCAGTCCAGTAATAGTTCCTTAAACGTCATACCTATGCATCATATGTGTATCTAGTTGCCTCCTCTTATATTTATGAGTTAATATTGTTACGAAAAATGATTCTCACCCAAGAACGATGCGAAGATGCATACTTCATTGTCTATGAAAAGGCGTATTAAATATTCGCAACACAAGCTATAAATTCACGGCGAATTAACTCTATTTAATTCGCTGATCTCGGTTAACAGAAAAGATATAGAACGCGTTTCACAAGGAAAAAGTGCTCTTACAAGCTTAGCCAACTATCTAGCTCGTTCTACGAACTGTTCTTATTCCTCATCTTAAGCCACGCCTTTTAAATAAATTCCAGCTAAAGTGGGCGGGGCAAACTCAAGATAAGTCTGGAAATTTCTACAACATTCTATAAGAACAAATCTTGATTTCTTAGCTTCTACTACATATTTTAGCGAGTAGTAAAGATAGTTAGAGACCTAATTTCGTCTCCAAATTGGTCAAATATGGCTTTCTGTTGTAAATTCCCTTAGAACGGTCTTTTTTCGCTAACACTCGATTCCATTACAATTAATTTTATGCAATTAAACTATTTACAAATATTTACACAAAATTCATAAATATTTATAATATTTACAACTAATTTACACAAAATCCATAAATATTTATAATATTTACATCTAATTTACACAAAATCCATAAATATTTATAATATTTACATCTAATTTACACAAAATTCATAAATATTTATAATATTTATATCTAATTTACACAAAATTCATAGCAATATGAAGCCTTCAGAGGATGCAGTAATTCGATACAAAGATTCCGAATAATTCACTAACTCTTCAGGTATTCTTAAATGAATCTGTTGGGTATAACATTCCAAGAAACGAATTCGTCAAAACAACCAATCTGTTAATTGGAAGCTTACATTTGCGGACCATCGAGACAGTGATTCATGCAACCTATTCAACAGGTGGCTCTTAAATCATAGTTTTAAATGCTCGAATGCAGACGATAATAAATGCCGTGCGGTTTGCAAAAGAAATTACCGTGACAGTTTTCAATAAAGCTCTTTGTTTGTCATTTTTATATTTTATCACTGTTTCCGGTTCGTACGATGATAGGATTATTATTTTTTTGTTCGTTATTTCTGACAATAGTTCTGTGGTTGATCTCTACGATATGCAACTTAAAGACATTTTGTCCAACACGGGGAAAAAAATTAAAAGAAATTTTTTAAGTATTAAAATAAACAGCGTGTTCTACGCTAATAAATTGCAAAATAAAAGTCATTATTTACTATCCGTTGTAACCAAAATTCAACCAATACTTTTCTATTCTGCATGAGTAAAAGAAAAACCCAAATATCTTTTAACAGACCAATATTTAAAGCGACCCTAAGCACTATTAAGGAGTGTTAATTAATCATTATTCTAGCCCTTTCACATAAACAACGGGCTACATAGGCCTGGTGGTAAGGTCTCAGATCATGAGCTGTAGGGTTTATGTTTGGAGATCCGATACCTTCAACGAACCGTCGTGTAAGGGGGTCTGTTGAACGTTATATCCGTCGGGGTCAAACATCCATCCACTGGTGTAGTGTGGAGAAGGGATGACAGCTCAGGTGTCGTCCTCGTCATCTGACCAAGGTTCAAAATTAAGAGATCCGTTCTAAAATAGCCCTAGTGTTGCTTTAAAATGAGACTGTTATGACTCGTAACTCTGGTTTTCGTATCCATTTATTTTGAACAGGACTGGACAGAGTATTTCTGATGAGCGTATTTACAGATGCTGATAGAAACTGATGAGCATAATTACAGATGAAGCATCTTAATTGATCAAATGATCCGTACATCAGAGATGAAATAGCGTAACGTATCAAAAATCTTACTTAAAGCAACACAACATATTCTATTCCAATCAATTACGAGTTACCAGATTCAAAGTTATAGTAAGATGAAAAGAAACAATAAATACAAAACTTATCAGGAGTGGCAACAGAGACATTATTATAACTAAACTAACTACCTTCACATAAACAATCTTGAAAGATTGATTAAAAGTCGAAATGAAATTGCATGGAAATGCTATTCATGTTACTGAAAAGCTAAGTTTTATTTTCTTGTGCTCATGTAGTATAAAGAAAGTATTATAACGTCGAAAAAATCGAATTCGATTTCTTTGACGAATTTCCATATTTTTTTAGCCCTTTTAGTTTCAAAAAGGTATTTCTGTAAAATGTCCATCTATATGTAACAAATAAAGCTCAAAAACGCCTTGAGCTAGACAGATGAAATTTGGCTCATGGTCTGCACACCAAGTTTGTAGATTTCTAATGAATCTTGACCAAGCTTCATTCAGAAGAAATCTGTATATCCGAGTATCCGAATATAAGTTAATATGATGATTGCAAAACGGAAAGAGCTAGATAGATAAGATTCAGTACGCAGATTTAACATTTGTAGTGTAGATAGAAATCAAATTTTCAACCAAGTCCACAAAAAGGTTGTCTGTCAGAAACATATAAACTCAAATAATAATTAAAAAAACAAAAGCATCAAAATTTGGAATGGGGTTTTGTAACTACTAGCGTAGTTTCGTATCAAATTTTTGTTTCAATAGACTGGGAAAAGTGTGTTTGAAACACAAATTCGATTTTCGGATATTATTAGCCTCATATCAGGAATTAATCGCCAAAAAATTCACCAAGAATATCACGATTCATTCAATAAAGGTGCTAAATTTATGTCAAAGGTTGATATTTCACAACTAGTGAGTACCTATGCCATGTAAAGTGTTCCCTGACATTATATCTTAAGTAGAGAGTGAAAGTAGTGCGAGAAAGTTTTGGCGAGACCATCCCAGTTATTTTTAATTTTATGCATGTGTTTAAAGTATCGTACGGCTAAATTTTACTTGAATCAATCTGTTTGGCAAGGCGTTAAATTCGCATGCCTTGGACTTCGAATTTGAACTCTCCGTGTGTGTGGTGGCTGGTGCAAGATAAATCTGTCGTGGTCACAAAGTCCTCCGTCTCGAGAGAAATACCACTGGGGGTACTGGGTCAGAGGTGACCTTTCTCTGTTCCAAATATAAATTACGATCTGTGGATGGATGAATGAATGAAATGCATGAGTGAAGTCCGCTCCGTAAAAAGGGTTGTGACGTGAGTGTGCATGTAGCTAAGTTGTACTCTTGGCTCTAGTTGTTGCTAATGAAAAACAAGTGACGTTCTTTCGGCTTTAATCGATGACAGGGCTGTCAGCAGGCTTGTAAAGTGTCATAAGTAACAACAACAGGGGCGATAGAATTGTATAATGTTCAAATAAACTAACATTCATTCAATTATATA
>JAOUZG010042725.1:4492017-4506191 GCA_026289955.1 Argiope argentata
ATGAAAATATGATTCAAGCACTGGTGATTCGTGCAGTTTAGCTGTTATGGTCATTTTGAGCAATATAATTATAGGTTATTGCGAAATAATATCTTTAACTAGATGTATATAAGATTAAAGTGTAACCAAATTGTTAAAAATATCAACGAATTTTAGTTTAAATTTTAATTTATATGTTTTTAGTTATTTTTCTTGAAAATTTTAACTCCCATTTATAAAAACTCACTCAGGTGAGAATAAAAAAAACCATGAATTAATACAGTTTAAGTTGATACACATGTAAGAGCATTATTTTTTTTCATCCATTTACGAAAACTTTTAATACAATATCTTCGATGTAATCTTGTATCAAATCTTTTTTTTTATAGTCAAAATTTAGATATGTAAAAAAAACTTATTACAAAATTTTGAAAAAAAGGCTTGGAACTCAATAACTAATATTTCCAGCGATATCTTCATTCCTTCATAAACTGAAGACCGAAGTTAAGGCGTTTTCTTCCTGCGCATGAGCAGAGACAGAAATCAGAGTACATTGAAAATATTTTCTGTATGGAAGAAGCATTCTCTTAAAAACTGAAATTTCTATAAAAAAGTACTATAACATTATTGCTGAATTTAAATTACTGCATATAAAATTAAGCAAATTACAGATCATATTTATTCAGTGAAAAATATTAAAACACCTGTACTTAGGAACGTATCATCTGATGAAAAAGATATATTAAATGAATACTAAGTCGCAGAAAACGAATATGAATAATATACGAAAAAATACATATTATTTCCATCAAAAATTAGAGAGATAGTACTAATTCTTCGACTTAAGCCGAACAATAAACGATGACACGTGTCGAAAGATAACGAACCGACTCACCAGGAAATCGTAAGCACATATATTGTTTGCCAACGGATTCTGAAATCCTCAGCGGTTTTGCGCATGCGTGAGGATGGGTTTCATTCGACAAAACAGGGGCGAGAAGAAAGATGGAAGGAGGAGATGTTTACGTTTCACAATGAATTGAATCCCGAAAATGCACACACCATTCCGCTTCTCACACCTTAGTGGAATAGAGTCATCGAAAATTATCGTCTCTAAATACTTAAGTTATCATGACTATCGTCTTAATCGATCGGAAGCTAGTGACGTCGTACAAGGAACGTACTTAAGAAAGAGAAGTAATCTGCATGGAATTCCATTCCCAGCACTAATCTGTAATCCAGTATCTTAGAAGTCACACTTCGATCAGTAGTGACTCGTCAGTTTCGAAATGAATAGTGTTGCAAAAAATATTTATCAAGAGTTGCATTTAATGAAAGAAGATGTTTTAGCAATAATTAGACGAAAAATTTTTGATTTCAATTCCATTTGTGAAATGTGTTGCATTTTAAGCCTTTTAAATAACATGTACACGTTGTTCACATTCCTTGTGGTTTTGTCAGTATAAAATCATGTCAATGCTGGCTATAATTCAACAGGTGAAGGTATCAAAGCCCCCTCACCTACATATTACCGTCTTCATCCATTCTTTCCTTTATGCTTATCTAACAATGAATCTCTATTAATAATAAAGATGTTCATGTGTCTCAACAAACCAGGCCATAAATATATATAGTTTAAGTATGTAGTTTTTAAGTAGTTTTTTTCTCCACGCTAATGAGGTTAGACGTAACATGTTTTCGACCAGTTACTCCAAACGATTATGTTAATTTGCATAGTGTTTGATACATTTAAAATTAAGCATTACTAATTAATCGATCTTAAGAGTCCTTCTAATGTACTTTTGAATGAAAATAAAACAGAATAATTGAAATAAAAAATTTCTAATCTGCATTGCGTTACCCCTACTGGCGTTTAAAATGCATGTCTTTGCTTTGGTCTAATTGGCGTTGAAAATTTGCGAGCACACGGTTTGATAACATTTTACATTGTGATAAGACTGTCAGTTCTCACATACACATATCAAAATTTCCACGTGTACGAAGTCGTGTTTAAAAGGTTGTGTGCGTGCGTGCGTGCGTGCGTGTGTGTGTGTGTGTGTGTGTGTGTGTGTGTGTGTGTGTGTGTGTGTGTGTGTGTGTGTGTGTGTGTGTGTGTGTGTGTGTGTGTGTGTGTGTGTGTGGAGAAGCTGATATTAAAATTGAAAAGAAAATTACAAATTGTACAAATCATTACTGTTTGTAATTCCACACATTTCTTATTAAGATGAGACATCAACTGCATTGGAGTCAAAAAGTAAAGCTTCGGGTATTGTTCGCTAACTGGGCTGTTTATCAATACTATTCAGAAACCAGAGAGCCATTTGAAGTCAAACAATTCGCCCTTAATTTTCTGATTTAGCTTAAAACCAAAGCAACCATTTATCCTTTTGGATTTAGAGGCTCCTAAGCTATAGAAAGTCTAAATGTGCATTGGAGCGTGGCCAATTTGACCCTTTTCATTATTTTTCTACCCAAAGTTCACACTATTTATCTCACTTTGTGTTCATATTTTTTTTACTAATCATCATAAGTTTTTACCTTTTACTTTTTTGATTTTTACCTCTCCAGAATCACACAACGTTATTCATCATCTTTGGACATCAGCTTATTGTGGAGTTTGATTAAATTTAATTTCAACTGAATTTCTTAGAAACAGTTTCATTCTCATTATTATGTCAAATTGCCAGACATTAAGGCCTCACTATTTCATTTATAGTATATATGCTCTTTTCATTAAGAACATAAAGTTCACTAATAGAAAGAAATATCACATCCTGGCCGCATTAAAACATAAATAAATAATTCACTTTTTTTAATTTTCTTAATATTGTTTCTTCACATTTTTATTCGTATCTTAAGTTACAAAAATATTCAAATGCTTCCTTCTTTTTTAGCTTCCAACAATGGAAGAAAATAACACAATTAAGTATTTTATGACTGAAATCTTACCCTCTGTGTCCGAAATGACCGCCAACATCAGGCCTCTGCTGAACATATTCTTTACTGCTTAGGACTTCTTTGGGGAGAAATTTTCTCTTATCCCTTCCTCATTAGGGGCTTTCTTCTTGTCAACAGATTTTTGGATTTGGTATGGTTCAGTTCAGTTCAGTTGTCGTGTTCCACTTTACAGCAGAAGAAGTGCTGCAGTAGCTTCCGAGGGTATGGACCCCTTAACACCAGAGGGCAGAAGTCTGACTTCTAGTTCACACACGTCATAAGCACTTTTTATGGAGCAGACTTCATCCACAGATTGCAATTTATATCTGAAACAGAGAACGATCACCTTTGAGCCAGTGCCCCCAGTGGTATTGCTCACGACATGGAGGTCTTTGTGACCACGACAGATTTAACATGCACCAGCCACCACACGTGGAAAGCCTTCAGCTGGCAGATTCGAACTCGCAGCCCAAGGAATGTGAATGCAACGTCCTACCAAACAGGCTATCCCGTCCTCAATATGATTGATTGCTGAAAACTATGCAAAAAATACATCTTTAAAAAAATAAATCTGGAAAAAGTTGCGCTGTTATTAAATTTGTACCATTAAAAATGTTTTCTTTAATTTTGAAACATCGATAATATTTTCCGAAGTTATTACGAAAAAACAATAAAACTCAATTTGAATTTAATTCATTAAAATTCTATTTAAAAAATCACCTCAAACATACGTTTTCGCCCTCCAATGTATATAAGTGCCAAATGAAACAACGCCAACACTAACACATCCATCTTTACTGTTAGTAGATATTCATGCTCTTCCGTTAGAGGTGACTTGACAAAAAAAATAGCATAATTAGATAATTTTTTAAGATAATTCAGATGAAAGATTTTGTGTGAGATAAGTTATCATTGATCATATGTAAAAAGAACCATGAATCTTGGAAATTATTCATTAAAAATATTATTTGATATTCATTTTGGAGTCAGCGTAATAGAGCTGATTGAGCAATACTAATTGGAAGGACTCTGATAATTTATCAGCTGTATAATCATTTTAAAATTCCTACGATTTTTGTTGATAGGACCACAAAGAATTTTATTATATACTAGCTGTTTAATATGTACGAAGTACAACAAACTTGGTGTATGGAATAGGAATTTAAAAATTTAGATTTATGTGTGAAGTAATCTTAAAAAAATCATTTTTGCATATAATTTTTCTTTCAATACAGCTAATTCAAATCCTACTATTAGTTCACTTTCTTCCTATATATTCACATCTCGTCCAAATTTTCACTCGTTCATAAAACCCCTTTTATACATCCACTCGAGTTCAAATACATTTTTTAAAATCTTTTAGTGGATGACACTTGATGTTAGTACAGTGTTTCAAATATCAATTCAATCCTTAAATTTAATTAATTTTTAATATTTTAAGTAGAATTTTATTAGTTTGTAATGAAAATCGAAGTCAACATACAGTAGCTCAATCAGTAAAATGCGAAGACTTCGGTATTTTTCGCTTAAAGGTGAAGAATGCAAGTTCAATTCTTGCGAAAATCAATCATTTTTTATATATTATTTCTGTTAATTGTAATTGTTTTATAAAAATTAATTAAAATAAAAATTTTCTTTATTGACCTAAGAAGGAATCGACTTTGAAAATATTTCTTTATATTACTTACTTTTAAGTTAGGTATAAACAAACTTACTCAACCAAATTTATGCCAATCCTTCTGAAAAAGATAATCGAATACCAGACTGCTAGTGTTAAGCCGTCTGTCCCCTGATTTCACAAAACCATCAGAATTTCCGCTCAACCGCTGATTACGGATTCCTGGTACATTCGATGTATCAGTTCAAAATATTCAGAAGCTTCTGTTAAAGGAAAGTTGGGGAAAATATTTTTGGCTGAAAGTCATGCACAAGAAAGGAGAATAGTTCTAATTTCAAAACAACCTATTTTATCGACTCAATTTTGTGATTTTTTGTCATAATTTGACAAATGATTAGACATTTAGGAAAAATGTTAGTTTGATTTCGAAATTTAAATAGTCGTTATTTAAAATTTAACAATTTTCGAAATTTACTTTTTTTAAATTTAAATATTTAAGGAAGTCATCAGATTGCTTTAATTTTGTTTAAAATAAAAAAAAGATATCAGACCAGACGTAGACGCTAAAAATTAGACAACAAGACAGACATTTTAAGCTTGAATGGCAAGCTATACTATATACGATTGAATGTACAAAAATTATCTTCTTAATGGTATATATTGTGTTTTTTTCCTTGCCATTTTGAAAAAAAATGCTTTTGTTTTCTGACACCATGATTTTAATTTTAAAAAAATAATTTTTAATGTTCAAATAATAAACTACATTTTAAAAACATTTTTTTAAAAAAAAATAAAATCAAATTTAATTCAATCAAAAATAGAAATATCAGTGTTTTAGCTTTCCTATTTATTATCATGTGAGAACGTGTTTTTGTTTTGGTTTGAGGTTTTTGCAGCCTCAAAATAGGAAGGAAACAAATGGACGACTTATGGTTTTTGAGGCATCACATTTTCCCTTTTTGGGTTATTAGAACATATTGCAGAAGGTTGTCACATTTAACGATTTATCCTTAATTAAAGTTGTAACTTTATTTCCAAATTATTCATTCTTATGAATTGTCTTAATTAATTTAAGTCATTAAGAACTTTAAACCGGTTTGAAACAACCATGAGACTATCGTATTACGCATTTGTTGATATTTAGAAAAACGATGTTTTTGTTTGTATATTTTTTAATCTCAAAATCGATTGAGCATCAAAACTTCGTTTCCCACCAAGAAAAATTGAAAATGAAAATTTAAAAAAGTTATATATATATATAGAGAGAGAGGTGGGGGATTGAGACCGATTGAGGTTTAATGATAGTTTCAAACCGGTTTAGACTGGTTAACGATTTAAAATAATTATGATAAATAATGACTTAAAAATAATAATGTTCTCACAAGATAACTTGAAATTTGCGATCGCATATTTTATATAATATTCTGATTAGATTTTTACTTTAGTTAACTGGATTTTATTATTTTTTTTATTTAATTCTCATTTTATTTTATTTTATTTACCAAACACACCCGAGTATCCGATATAATGGGACAGAAGGTAAAGGTGGATAACAAAAAAACTAGAATAGGCCGGAGTTTATGAACTCATTTCTTCACCCACCAATACTAGGGGACAAAGTTTTCACACCAAAACTCACTGTTATAATACATATTTTCTCACTTCTTATTGAGTATTAAGCCTTCCATTCATCTTAAGCAGCCACGGCATGTGAATGCAGTCACGGCACGATGAATCATTAAAGAAGTTACCGGTAACGAGCCAAATTAAAACATAAGGTGTCTGTACTGGTAATTAATATATGCTCATATACCATATATTTCAAGAATTTATAAGAGAGAAAGTAAGTAAAAGATATAAATTGTTCAGTTTACCATAAATTTTGTAGTAACTTAATTACGATAAAACAAAAATAGACCGGATAGTCGCGAACTGGCTGCTTGGGAGAGTACTGTATTGTTACGTTTTTAGCGTAGCGGGTTCGGGTTGAACGGACTTTATTTGAGGGCAGCACAAACAAATTTATTTACATGTATTTACAAGATGACTCGATAAAGTAAAACTTCAGAAAACACATTTCAGCAATAATCAGTCACTTACAGCGTAAATGCAAGTCTTATGCACAATAAACACAGTTTCCAAAACAGCTATAGTATAGCACAGCAACAGTAAATCACAGCGAGCTCAATAATACAACGTTGACAGGAAACGCAAACACAGCTCACTAGTAACAAGCGAAAATCCGCTAGTCCAGCAAAACGCTTCTCCTTGAGAGAGTAACTGCCGAAAAGCGGTAGCCCATCTCTTCGGGCCAAAGTGCCAATAGAAAACGCGGCCGAGCCAGAATTGTCACGGGGTTACCAGAATATTCCTCTCGCCAAGTCAACTCGGCTGGCGTGAAGCACCTTGTGAAGCGCCGCCAACGTTTTCGCCTTCGGTGCGCATTTCGCCCGCTTGTAACAGTATTATGGTATCTTGAAAATTGTTTTCCCCCTCAAATTCGCTATGATATAGTGTTCCTCAGTTCTTAAAAGTGTTTATATAAAATTTGCACAAAGAAAGATATAAGATATTTGACTCTGGAGATTTGGAAGGGAAACGGGGTCCCTAGATTTGTATTGCCTAATGGTTCCAAGAACATTTGATTCCACACTGGTTAGGGCAAATGTTTATAATTGTACATAATGGATTTTGATAGTGAAGCTTTAATAGATACGCAAGGGGTGCACCAATAATAAAGAGTTAAGAAACCCTGCCTTGCAGTGATTTTTAAATTTAGAGTACTAAATCCATCTATATATTATTTAATTTTTAATACCTAAATACAAATTTTTAACCATAAGAAACAGTCTAATACTTAACAATAAAATTTCACTAGCGAAAAATCTCCAAAGAAATTCGGCGTAATTCTACATTATTTGAAGATTTTTTGCTTGCGTTCGGCTAATGGAAAAGTACCAAAATTTTAAATACGACGATCTGGAAGACATTTTCATATAGAGTGAAAATAATATTAAATAATTTCTTTTTATATCTTTCAAAAAAATATTCATAGCAAAATATAGTTAGACCCTGAGAAATTATTTCATTTCAAAATTGCACTTTGTTACATGGTCTTAAAAATACGATTCATTGTTAACAGAAACAAGAATTTAATCAAAGATGTAAATAAAATGTATTAAAATTTTGATTTTTGGCTTTATATTACTGTAATCGCATTAATTTCCCGAATTTGATTTGATTTTGAAGGATTTTAATTTTTATAAATTTTTATTTAAAATATCAATAAAATTAGATACATGTTTTAATCAAAAATCAAATTTTATTTTATGAAATATAATTTTATTTTCTGTTTGGTCACATCAATAAAAAGTACCTGAATGGTTTTGAGTTTGTTTGTTTGTTTGTTTAATTTTTTTTAGGAGGAGGAAAGAAAATATTTTTAAAAAAAATAACATACTGATTACATATGAATTTCAATCTTATCTACATATTTCCTGGTCATTTAGACTTCAAAAAAAAATCATGAATGCACTTAGTTTAACATGTTATTCCAATCGGTAAACAAGATAATTACATTATTGCTATTGGATATTGTTGATATTGGATAAAATATTATTAACTCTGAAATTGCTTAAGCCGCCATTTTGACGGGTCTTGGTAGATAGATAGATACAGGCCATAGGGATTATGAAAGTCAAAATGGAAATTGAATAGGAATCATGTCATTGCTCTTATGTTTCATTAAAAGTCGTCATAAAGTTCAATAACAATACATGAATTATATCAAAATGTTTCGTCTTCCTCGTGTTCTGGAAGTCCCGGGTTAAAGTTCTGGTTTGGGTATGGTTGTTCTTTTGTGTTCTATCGGTAAAGTGTATGAATGCCCCACCATAAAAAGGGGCTGTGCAAGCAAATGTGGTGAGTGTGTAACTGAAGTCGTACTCTTGGCCCTATTTGGTGCTACTTCAGAAACAAGAGACGCTCCTTTCGGCTTAAATCTGCTGCTGTATCAGCGGGGGGGGGGGCTTGTCCAATATGGCAAGTGCCATAATTAACAACAACAACAACAACATATCAAAATGTTTAAGAAGAAAAAGAAAATCGTCAAGTTTAGTTTGATTATATTAAGGTCCTGTAGTTAACTAGGGCTATTTTGGGGCTGACCTCGTAATTCTGAATCGTGGTCAGACGACGAGGACGATACTTAGGCTGGCAACTCATTTTTCATATCCTATAACTCCAGCGGGAGGACCTTGGACCTGAAGGATTTAACGTGCAATAGACCCCCTTATACGACGAATCTTTGGTGGTATCGGTTCTCGAATCTGAAACCCTACGGCTCACACGCCGAGACATTACCACCAGGCCACCACGGCTCTCTTGAAAATCATCAAAACGACGGTCTATGTAATTCTACTGTTAAATTAACGATTGATTTCTAATTAACTAAAAATTTTGAATTTAAAATTAAAGACTAAAATCAACGAATTTGCCAATTTTTTTTATAAATCATTGATAATTTTTTAGAGATTGTGACTCAAAATGACGGATGAAACTAGAGTTTTGAAAATCTGTTTCTATTCTAAAAATGCTCATTCATGTAAAAAAAAAAACGAAGAAGAAAAAAAATTCGCTCATGTCAGTATTTTGCCACTTGAGGCTATGGACCACGATATTCTCGTCCGGTAGAGCCCTTTGACATTTCCCTTCTTATCTGGGAGCAATTCTTTTATTATTTCGACCGGATTAATTCGCTCGACATTTTCCCGCCATCTCGAGCATTATCCGGACGTTATTCGCCATCTTTTCAGAATGAATTGTTGCGTCTTTGGGTTATTCTACTTCTCTATAGATGAGGAAATGAGTTATTACGCAAATGGTGTCGTGTCGCCGCGAATTATTCACGGTTCCGAAATCATTTCTAATTTCTCCCACGCGTTTTAGAATTGAAAAGAATGCGTTTTTAGGAACCAGGCAGGTCTAAAATATAAAAATTGGCCAAAATCTCGATTCTTTTTTTTTTTTTGAAGAATGACTGCAATATTTTTGGCAGTGAATTTTACTACAATATTTTCAAGTATATTTCAAAAAAGAGAATTCTTTATTTCAGTCATATTGTCGGATTATATATATATATTGAAAACGCTTCACCTAAAATATGAAGTTCAATTTTCAATTAACATAAAATTCAATATAAAAAAATTTCAAAACATTTAAAAGTAAGAACTTTTTTTTCAATTCCTACTATAAGTTCAAATTCTCCTTATACATATCTTTTCCAAATTTTCAATCGTAACTAAATTACCTTTTATTCATACACTCAAGTTCAAATACATTTTTTACAACTTTTAGGGGATGGAACTTGATGTTAACATAATTTTTTCAAATATTAATTCATTAATTAAATCTATTTTCAATTCCTACTATTGGTTCACACTCTCCATATATGTATTTATATATATTGCTCAAATTTTCAATAGTTAATAAAACCCTTTTTATTTATCCACTCAAGTTCAAATACATTTTTTCAAACTTGTAGTGGATGACACTTAATGTTAATACAGTTTTTTCAAATAATAATTCATTCATTAAATTTAATTCATTTTTAATACTTTAATAGAGCTTTCGCGGTTCGTAATGAAAATTGAAATCAACAGGTAGTAGATAGATCAGTAAAATGCGAGAATTTCAGTATTTTTCACGTGAAGGAGAAGAATGCGAGTTAGATTCTTGTGAAACTCAATCATTTTTTGAAAGATTATTTATATTAATTGTTATTATTTAATAAAAAGTAACTGAAATAAAATTTTTCTTTGTTGACCTAAGTATTGAATTGACTTCAAAAAAATTTATACATACTTTACTTCTTTTACCGATACCTGCTTTTTAAACTAAGCATCACTTTCAACTGCCACAGAAACAATAACTTTACCATATTCATGCTTAAACAGTAACCTATTCAACAAAGGAAAATAAACCGAACCTTTAGATTTAGATCATAAACAATCTAATAAAAAAACTAGAATGAACAGTTAATATTAGTAATGAAAAATATTTGGATTCAATAGCAAAAATGAAAATACGGTTCAAAAATACACTTGAAAATATCTTTGAAAGTTATTTATATCTATGGATAATTATGGCATTTAAATAGGAACCATAAAAAAGTTGATTCTGTGATACTTATTAACATAAATTCTATAATACCTATTAATATTAAAAGTTATTAAATTTAAATTTCTAATATCCACAGAAGTTATCAGGTAAAATCTCAGAATCTCGTTCCCTTTTTAATTAATTTAAATGTCAACACTTTATTGTGAGATGAGCATTCTTTGTCTCCATAGTAGGTTTTGACGATTTTTCAAACACGATTTCAAAAAAACGGTTTTTTTAAAGTAAATTTGTCACATATCGGTTTCTTTGAACGCTTGAATATTCTTCTTTTCCATCTTCAAAAAATGGAATTTTATTGGTTGGAACCGATTCGTCTAGCAGCTCAAGGCTTAAAGTGACGAGAGGCCAATTTATTAACAAGAAAAGGTATACTTGAATTTAATTTAACTGAACTAAAAAAAAATTAAACATTGAAATAATTTTGAAATTATTATATGCTTTACAAGAACAAAAAAGAAGTAGAATTAGCAACTCTTTTGCTGTATTTGCGAAATCCACAAAACAATTCTAGTTCAGCGAAGAAATTGATTGTACTTTCTTTAGCTTCAAAAACCAAAATTATTTAGTTATCTGGAAAGATATTGTCTAAAAAATTTCCGAATTTTTATATGGAAACCAATTTTGATGAAGAACAAAGCGAAGAAACTAGTCATTAGACTAAGGCTTTTTTTAAAGAAGTCATGAAAAAATATATTCATAAGTTCCTTGAAAGATCTGAAGAAAAGCCTACAAATCCAAAGACATTGAGAGCTTAATTTTCATTATTTGGGGCAACGAATAATAGAGCAAAAAATTTAGATTTGTTATTTGTTGTAACGGAAACTTCAAAACCATTAAATTTAATTAATGAATTAATATTTGGAAAACTGTATTAACATCAAGTATCGTCCACTACAAGTTTAATAAATGTATTTGAATTCAATTGGATGAATTAAAAGTAATTTATTAACGATTGAAAATGTGAAGAAGATATATAAAGATACATAGGGAGAGTTTGAACTAATACTAGGAATTGAAAAATATTCAACAAATTGTTTTTACTCTAGCCATGAAGAATTTGATACTGAAATTACATTATTGCAAAAAACAGCATATAATTTGAAGCATATTACTCATGCTTTTTAAAACTTTCAAGAGCATTTTGAAGTCACTAATCTAGACTCATGTATACAACAAGGGAAATAAAGTTATTGAAACAGCAAGGCTGTTACACCTGTCAGAATTTGACGCTTAAAAATATTTATGAAGGAATTAGGAACATTAATTTTTCATAAGAGATTTAATTGAAGCTAAACGCGACAAATATTCGCGACCAATTTTCGTTAATAGTGATTGATAAACTAATAAATGAGTGTTCTTTCCTGGTGCAATTGATTGGTCTTTCTTCCCTGAATTTCAAAGACGACTTTATTTAAATCATTAAAACTTACATTGTCTGCCTGCCTTTTGTTACAAAATTGTTGCCGACAGACAGCAAACAAATGAAAGTTGTGATTTCTCAATGGCATAGTTGTAATTGCAGGCATCTCGTAGGTAAGGAAACTCGAAATAATGTAATTTTTCGACACTATTGTCATTGTTATTGACTGATTACAACCGAACTAAAGGATTTTAAAATTCTTTTGAATTTTGTTGTTTCTATTAGTTTCAGAGAAATTCGATTGTGGTTTTGGTTGGAAGGAAATACCTAAAGGCAATACGTCATGACTGATGTATAA
This sequence comes from Argiope argentata, assembly GCA_026289955.1. Lineage (NCBI taxonomy): Eukaryota > Metazoa > Arthropoda > Arachnida > Araneae > Araneidae > Argiope > Argiope argentata. Next base: position 4,504,450 of record JAOUZG010042725.1, read on the forward strand.
AAATGTATATTTCGCAAGCACAAAAGACAGCTTTAAAAATTTTGGAGGCAGTTATTTATAGACGATAAAAAAAATCTTATGCTACAATACAATTCAATGATCATAATATAATAGTGCAATTTAATAAAAGTATTTTAAAAAAAATACTGTTTGAATTTTTTTTCTTTTTCGATTCAATGTTTCAAAAAAATGAAATCTTTGATTGCAAATTTCAAGTTATCATGGTATAATAATATTATTTTTTAAGTCTTTGTTTATCTTAATAAATTTGTCATTAACCATATAAACAAATTTGAAGCAATCACGAGACTTCTCTATCGGTCCTCTCTCTCTCTTTATACATACATACATACATACATACACACACACACATACATATACTTCAGAACTTTCTAACCAAAGTATCATGTTCATGATACTTTGGTTATCATGATAAAAAAAATTTTAAAGTCAAAACTTGTACAGGTAGATTATGACGTAATCACCTGAGAAAATTATAAATTATATTTCATCTAATGAATTTTAACGCTAATAATTTTTAACGATGCTTTATCACTCAATTTTAACAGTAATTAAATAAATGATGTATTTAAAATCGATATATTAGTCTATTTATCATTCTTGATGAGTCATCAGAAACATCAATTGCATTTAATTCTAATTAAATCACCTGTGCACAATTTGATGATAATTTTCCCTCAAAAAATATATTTGAGCATCATATATAGAAATCAGAAATTAATGTCATGTTATTTTAATAGCTGCATAACTACTTTCATTCATCGTATTTATGAATGCTTTCTAATGGAGTCCCATAATATAATGTCATTAAAGACATAGACGTATGAATTATCAATTTTCAAATTGCGCGTTACTTTTCGTGGTAATATTCTTTATTAGTACTTTGAAATATCAAACTGGGATAGATAGAAGGCATGTCCCGTCTATGGATTTGCCGACTCCATACCATATCTGTATCCACCGGGTAGACGAAAGCCAACTACCATGCCGAAAACTTTTCATCCCCATTTTTGAAGGGTCCTGAGGGAGGGATTACATGCTTACAGACTGACAGGTGGTCGACCCCTTGATAGATTTGGTTCTAAATTTGATACTTGCTTATTCTGTAGATGTGTCCCCCCAGGGGGGGAGGTCCTCAAAATGAGGATGAGATGCTTCCGGCATGAAAGTTGGATATCACCATCCTGGAGGGTACACAAATAGATGGGAGTTATACTCTTCTCATCAGTAACGGAACTAACTTCCTTCGGGAAAGGTTGTATCGTGGGCGTTGAGGGCCCTTAGGGCTCAACCACAGTTCCGGCCAGTGTTACTGTCTGGTCATTCAATTTTGTGGTTTATTCCTCGTGTCTTCGGGCAGGTTGGAGAATTTGGTATGACTCTGTAGATATTAAATATGTGTACACAAATTTATCCATATGGTTATATTTATCTCCTTATTTATATGGTTATCATGTTAACCTGTATTTGGACATTCGGAGAGATAGATTTTCCAGCTATGGAATTCATTCAAAATATCTTCGAATACAAAGAAAGATCATATGCCAAGTTTAATCCTTATAGATCAAAGGCTCCACAATGACTCTACAATTGTTGCTTACATACATATATCATTATTTTTAAAATATAGATTGGTGTGAAACTTTAAAATAAGTCAAATTCTTGAGTCCGGATGGTGTGTGTGTGTGTGTGTGTGTGTGTGTGTGTGTGTGTGTGTGTGT
>JAOUZG010042725.1:4506201-4516672 GCA_026289955.1 Argiope argentata
GTGTGTGTGTGTGTGTGTGTGTGTGTGTGTGTGTGTGTGTGTGTGTGTTTAAAACTATTTCTCTCTTCATACGAAGAGAGATGAACTAGACATTAATGGAAACTTAATTAAATTATTAAAGAAATCAAACATGTTTCCTATTATCCCTGAGAATATCAGAAAATCAAGGAACCCAATTAACTTAAGATTTTCTTGATAACATGCTACTTATTTCTCACTGAATTACGACATTTAAACCAGTATATAGTTGTAACAATATTTAGCAAATAAACGATATTGTACAAATTATTTAAAGATTACCTCTCCTTCTCAGTTTTTATTTATTTCTTTTTTTTTCTTTAAAACTTAACTTTCAATTGAAGTTAATAATGTACTATTATAAGGAATTAAATGTAACTGATTATTTTTAAACAATATTATTTAATTCTGTGTGATAACAGTGTTTGAAATTTAAGAATTTGTGAGCTGGGACTTCATGGAATCATTAAAATGAAATTTTGTGAAACACAATAAACAAAAATTTAAAAATTTAAGACCATAACAGAATAGCTGACATTATCCAAATACAAATAAAAGGAATCATTCATTTATTATTCTATAATGTAATGAATAGTTCCAAAATAAGTATTGGAGAATTATAACAATTTTTTCGTCGAACAGAATTTTAGTAAAAAGGATATAGAGGAAAAAGAATAAAATGAATGAAACTGATTTTCATGTGACTTATATCAGGTGTATCCTGTCAGTCTAATTTGGAATTCTCTAATTATCTTGCATGAGGAAAAAGGATGTGACGTCATAACACAGGTGACGTAAAAATACGTAGCCAGACGTCAGATGACAAATCTGATTCGACTTTGATGTCAAGTGAAGTGATTTCATTTCGAAAAAAAGCTCATAATTCATTCATTCATCATCAGTTTTCAGTTTTCAATTATTTATACTATGTTGATAGATACAACATAGTATAAATAATTGAAAACTGAAAACTTTAACTAAAAAGGAATAAATTTAATACATTGTTCAAATAGAAAATTAATAAATAATAAAAATTAATGTATCTGTCTTTAATGCATTAGGGTTTTAAAAGTCGTTTGTTTCATAGAGAGTCATATTTTAATTGCTACCAGCTAATATACCTAGAGTTGTTCTGAGTAAATTTTTTTCGTGCTTTTTAATAACAAGAAATTAACTATTTACCTTTTTGTTCCCTGATATTTATTAAAATCTTTCTTTTGCTTCAGAATTTGTAACTAAAAGTTTAAAATGCTTATAAAAAATATTCATATCAAAGGTTAAAGTATGACATATTAAATCAGCTGTTAAAAAATTGCCTTGCGAAAAACAAAAGATAAATTTAAAATTATCATGGATAAACTTAATGTGGACGTAAAAAACATTTGAAATATATAATATTTTACATAAAATATGTTTTATATAAATAATTATAAGGCACAATTACCTTTTTATTGTTTGCGAATTTATTTTCAAATAAAATGAGAAAATCTGTTGTTTTAAATTCTAAAAATATTGTAGAATGAAAAAGAATTATGGATTATTCCAAACGATTTTTAAAACCCACGAAAACAATTTTTTTAGTATTATACATATTTTAAAATATTGATTATAATTATTATATGTATAATATGTATGTATACTTTTATTTAAAATATTGTTTGTTTATGTATTTCTATATATTTAAATAAATATTTAATATTACGTAATTAATTCTAAAATTTTGTAATTTCACAAAAATTATGTATTATTCCAAACAATTTTTAAAACTCAAGGAAAGCCACATTTTTAGTGTTATACATTTTTTTAAATATTGCGTGTATATATTTAAAACATTTTTTGTATATGTATTTCTAAATATTTAAATAAATATTTTAAATATTGCACAATGTAATTCTAAAATTTTGTAGTTTTCCAAAAATTATAAATTATTCCTAGCGATTTTTTTTCGCAGAAAGAAATTTTATCATGCTCTTTTTAAAACATTATAGAAAATTTAATTTAAAAATGTGAGTGGTAACTTAAATGTGTGCTAAAATTGTGGAATAAGACTACAAGAATTTTAATCAGTGTATTTGAATTTCTGTCGATCGTTAAAAAAAGTGGTCAACTTTTAAGTCACTTTTTAAGGAACAGAAAATCTCTAAGCGATTTTCGAATCAAATAGATATTTTTTCAAATAAAAAAGTATAAAAATAATTTTATTTGACTTCTTAATCGTTATATCTTTTGTGACAGCCATATGGACATCGAATTATCGCTTCTCAAGCTCATAATCGTTCTAAAAAATTATAATTAGATAATTAAAAAAGAATAACGCTTAATTAACAAAAAGTTTTAAGAATTTTATAGATTTTTAATTGATTTTGTAAGATTGTTGATTTCCTAACTGAAAAAGACCGTTTAATCAAATAACCAAAGAAAATACAAATGAATTTGTGAGATTAAATCTATTTCCTAAACTTTGGATGCTTTGAATTTTATTTCTGATTCTGCCATAACATTAGTTTGTACAATATTGTACATGCACAGTGAAAAAATAATTTTAATTCAAAAAGATTAAAATGAAATCTGCTATGAATATTTCAATATATTATGTCAGAACCCAATTTCTTGAACGGCCCAAGCACCACATGCTCGTGCAAGTTAAATTATATTTTTATTCATTTGAATCGTTTCGTTGAATGAGTCACTTTAGTATTTCCAACGATTCAAAGAACTTTGTCTCGCATTTATTTTTTAAAAAATTATCACATTTCCTATTTATTTCATTTCATATAATCGCGTGCTCAGAATGATATTTTTCTAGATTTTATTTGTTGTAGCCATTAATTTATGTTTTTAATCAGAGCTTTTGTAAATGCGATGGCGACACATCATTAAAAGTTGATTTTTTGAGATGCTCGAGCAGATAAGAAAATGTTTATATTTCGCCTACTGAATTTTATTGATGCCAAAAACTTCATCCTAAAAACGACATCACGTGCTGACAGGATAAAAACAGTTCCTCAATTAATTGCCTTGAAAACTTTTCTAAAACTTTATTTACAATTCACAATTTGTGGATGAAAAATTTCAAGAAAATCTGTTGAGCAGTCTCAATTTCTATAGGACACAAAAAAATTGGTGTTTTAGTAGCGTTTATACAGACTGTCCAAAAAATAACGTAAATTTTTTTACACAAAAATAACTAAAATTTAGTTTTAAGATAATTAAAAGAATATGTAACATAGGAAAGAGGAAATTTATTAAAATTTGAAGAAAGGTGTAGTTTTACCACATAAATATAGAACAGAGAATCAAATCCATCTTAACACAGCTGTCTCAACCTGAACTGCAAAGGCAGAGATTGCACACTAAAATACCTTTTTCGTGTTGCAAGTCTTAAATAAGATGAGAGTTCCAGAAATTTAATACATGAAAGTACAAAAAAATACAGTGCATACGACAAACTCTCCTACAAGCTTGATATTAATATAAAAAGATTAAAATGAAATCATCTAAGCCTATTTCAATGTATCATGTCAAAACATCATTTCTTGAACCGCCAAGCACCACGTACTCGTGCAAGTTAAATTATATTTTTATTCATTTTTAATTATTTCGTTGAATGAGTGACTTTAGTATCGCAAACGAACCAAAAAAAAAACTTTGTCTAGCATTTATTGTTTAAAAAAATATCACATTTCCTATTTATTTTATTTCATATAATCACGCGCTCATTATGACATTTCTAGGTTTTATTTGCTGCAGTCATTAGCTTATTTTTTAATCGGAGTTTTTGTAAATGCGATGGCAACGCGTCATTAAAATTGATTTTTTTAGATGCTCGTGTAGATAATAAAATTGCAATTTTTCACCTACGAGTTGTTTTTTTTTTCACTTACAGACTTTTGTCTATCTCATTCCCAAAATAACATCATGTTCTGATATGATAAAAAAAAAAATGTGATTTTAAAAAAAATATATGATTTTTTTAAAAAATGTGATTTTAAAAAATATATATGATTTATAAAAATTATTTAGTTTTTACTTATGGAAATTATCTTTATTTATGATTGATTCAGGTCACCACTATTTTTGATAAAGTTGGCTATTTCGAATATAATTAAATTTATTTTGAAGGAATAATATACCAAGAAGAATAACATTTTAATATATGATATATAATAAGAATATAATTTTGAGGAAATAGGCATGGGAAAAAAAGATATTTAAATGTAATGATAATCATTTTCGAACATTCGAAAAAAAAAGTTCTTTTTATTTACTAAATTTCTTTGTCTCTAAAATTCCAAGTATTCTCGAATATTCCTCCGAGAGATTTCCTAATTGCATTTCTTTTATTCTTGTTATAAAGCCATTATGTTATTTTCTAGCTATTTTTTGTGCATAAACGAAAAAGGTAAAATTACTTAAAATAAATTCGTAGTATAATTTTCTCTACTGATAAGATTTTAAGATTTATCTTCAGTTGAAAAACAAGTCATATAAAAAACACTTTTTTAAATCAATTCCTACTTAGGTTAACAAAGAATTTTTTTATTTTAGTTACTCTTTATTAAATAATTACAATTAATAGAAATATGACAGAGTCAGAATACGAAGTGGCAAAATAGAATGCAATTTTCCATTCGCCTTTCTGCGCATGGTGTTCGAACTCGCAGCCCGAGGAATGGAAACTCAACGCCATACCAACCAGATTATCCCGGCCTGACGGCTGCAATAATAGGTCAAAAAATTATACTAGCAATGAATTTTCAACAATTAATAGATTTTTAATTCCTTTTTATCCAAAATAAGTACTTATTATCGAGATATATAATATTAAAATTGAAATTTTAAAAGAAAAAAATTATAAATGTTGATGCATTTTAAAAAAATAAATTATTTATTTAAATTTAATTCACTATTTACAGATAGTTTTATTTAATATGCTACTTATTTTTATGCAAGGATAAATGTTTATTCATTTATTATTTAAACTATAATTTAATGTTTAAAGGTAAAATAATTTTAAAAAAACGTAACATTAATTGACGCATATAATTTAATTTGCTTGCATCATTTTCAAACAATTAAACTTAAAATTCTTGGAATTTATTAATGAATTATCAATTCTAACTCGACGAAACTGTATTTGCATCGGAAATTGAATGGAGCAGCTGATATTTGTTAAATATGTAAGCAAACGTTCCCAAATGAAAAATCAAAAACATAATAGAGAGCAGGTGTTCCTTTATTGAATACGTAGACATATAGTTCAAATTTTGATAATCCTTTAAATTCGAATAAAGGGAGATAAAGTAAAGAGTTTCGTACGCCCTATATAGTCTTTTAAACTAATTAAAAAATAATATAGATATATTTTAAAGTTTAATTGTGTGTAAATACGGATACTTCAAATGTATCAGAAACTGAAGATGAAATTCCGTTAGAATCCCTACACAGTAGTAAAAGATGTAATTGTTTAATATCAAATAGTTTTAAATGGAAATAATTTTATTGCATCTGAATCTTCAGTTTCAATTTCAAGAGAAGCAATTTTGTGGAGTGAAATAATTTATGAAAATAGTATTGAAACAATAAACAGTTATCCTTGGCATAAAAATAAATAGCATGTTTATTATAACTATCTGTAAATCTTAATAAACTTAAATAATTTTTTTAATGCAACTGAGTATATATATTTTATATCAATTTTATTATTTTATATTTCGATAGTAAATATTTATTTTGAATAAAAAGAAATTTAAAACATATTAATTAAAAAATGTATAAATTTTTAATTGAATAAGAATTATTAAAAAAGTAAAAATAAATTCCCAACCAGTTTCGAACTCTGACCTTCCGCAAACGAAACGGTTGCCTAGACAACCAAGCCATTGGGATCATTCGGAAGGCAGTCAAGTTATCAGTATATAAGCTTTACTAAAAGTTTGAGGACCATTTTCTCAAAAATGACTGGCCATTGCGGTTTAATATTTTTATGAAGGAACATTCTAAATGTATACTATCAATAGAAAAAAAATCATCCCAATCTCAGATTTCAACACCGTGCCCTTCCCTTGTAAGTTCTGAAAATGTTTAAATGGTATCCTGTAACCAGAAACATTGAATTATTCAAAATGTCTGAACTCTAGAATCTCAATTAGCAGGCGAAAACTCTATTAAGAAGTTTCATCTTTATAAATGTGAAACAAATCAAATTTGATAAAAAATATATTACTAAATTATAAACATTGATTTAGCTGCGGATTCTAATAAATGTTGATATACTATTTTTAAAAAATCGCATAATTTAAAGCTATTTTTGAATATTTGGTTCGAAGTTTGAGAAAATGCCACTGGGTCAGAAATAAATTCTATTAGTTTAAGGGGGGAAATGTATCAGTTTTTAAATTTTTTGGATGAGGGTATATGAACAATACTTCTTTATATTTCGTATTCGAGAAAATAAAAAAAATAAGTGAAAAAAGAACAGCAGCTCCGCGGGAAACGGGGAACTAATATCGGATAATATTCATATCTTGGAACAGCTACAGGGATGAGTCTGAGATAAGAATTTTATTAATTTTGAATTTTATCAATAAGCTGTGAAAGTGGATTTACACCTGGACAATTATAAGAAGATAGTAGGTAGCTCTGGGGCAGAAAGACTTAAAAATCCTGTTTGGTCTATGGCAAATATTTGTCCCAAAGGTATTTGTCATCAAGTATTTATCAACAATATGTCGCTGTATTGTATTTTTTTTTCTTACTGCGCATGCGTTTGCAGAAGTTGGCGGCATTTTTTGGCGCAAAAAAATTAATCACTTATCATAGATTTATTCTGACAGTTTATGCTCTTTATTCTTTTTGATGCGAGTTAATTTTTTCATTTTATTTGCCATTTTTTTCTATAGTTTTCCTAAATTAGGTATGTTGATCCTTTTTTATTAAATTTTACTATATTTCTTTTTGTAAATGTCCACCATTTTAATACGATACGCAGTGAAAAAAGAAAATTCAGGCACGCCAAAACGGCAATTTATAGCCAAGCATGGATTGTTTAAATCTATCTTATGAAATTATGGCTAACATAAATCAGTCTCTTTCTACGCATGCGCTGCCTACAATCCGTCTTATAAATAAATGGTCGAGAGTAAACATGGGATGAATAAGAATCACAGCGATATAATATAACAAACTCGCGGTACGACATAAAATGTAATCAATCACTCTTGTCAAAACACGTAATAAAACCAATACTTTTCATGATTTCAATAATTGTTTACATGCTTTCTTATTGCAAGTTATTAGATTGAATTTTTTGTGTCCACAGCATCATCATTAAAATTAAAAGTAATTTTTTAAAGATAACATAAAGGTAAAGGTATCAAACAAAAAGATATCATATTATGGTATTTCCATTTAGAAGTTAAAGACACCTTTATTTTTTTCTAATTATACATGTAACAGAATCTATAAAATTTCATTTATGTCCATATGGTTATGCCATAAAACACCCAGCAACAATATAAAAATGATTGCCAAGTCTTGACGTTCGTTGCTTTTATATTTTAGCATTACCTTACGCTCAGCTGGGAGAATGTATCGGAGAGGTACAGGTATTTATTGATCGGATAAGGTATTACTGCTGAAACAATATACCTATTGAACGTTCCTTTCGATATGTTTTAGTACTTCCGGGTTTCCAAATCTGCTCCTATCCTTACGTATTATACCGTCTTCGCCAAATGGTCGCCAAAGGTTCAGTTACTCATTCTCGACGTATTTAAATTTGGCGATAAAGATCAACGGATTACACTATTGCCAGATCGCCATAATTGCGGTTTAGCAACTCATTTGCGACGACTTCAAATTTGGCGATAAAGTTGGAAGGTATAGTTCGTAAGTACCTAAAACTCTAGGAAACATATTTCATTTAAAATTTTCAAAACAGTGGTATATCAACAAGTGAAATAAAATTAAAACTAAATAAAAAAATATTTTATATTTGTTGGTTTAAATGTTTTGTGTATTACATAAAATTCACTTTCTTAGCATCTTTACTTCTTGTTGGTTTTTAAACACATCGACTTTTTCTTAAATATATCAGTTAAAAGTAAATATATATGATATAAGATTCTCTAGGGGAATTTTTGTAATCATATAATAGGCAGAAAAGCAAATGAAAGATCAACATCTTTTTTAAAAAATGATTTTTCTGCATTATTTTAAAAAGTCAACAATTATTTATTTATTTATTTTGTTGTGTTAACTTTAAAACTTCTTATATAATATAAGTCGTATTTTGGTTCCAGGATTTTTTCCAATGTCTTTTAAGCGCATTTTATGTGCTGAAAATAGAAGTGATGTTAGATTTAAGCATCCACTGTTACATCTAATTTACGACAATTGGTGGCATTTACGCCAACACATTGAAAAAAGCTTGTGTTATAAATTGAAATTTAAATGTTTCCTGTAATAGATTTTGCAAAGCATTTCAATCTAATCGAAGGAAAAAATACAGTAACGTTCCTGTAAATCTATAATAATTTAATTAAAAATGAAAATTGTGAACTAAAAAAACAGAAAAACCTATCTTTTTCTTTCTCGTATTTGAAGTATAGGGAAAGTATTATAATCCTCAGAAACACTCAAACTCCAGATTTTAACAATCTTCACTTGTTAGTCCGATCTGAATCACTTGTTAGTATTAACTCAAAACCGTTATGAGCTAGTAAGTTAAAACTTGGATACTATCTTTAATTTTGTAAACTGCCAAATTTGTAAATTTCTAGCAAATTCAGAGAAAAATTATTTCGATGGAATTATCTGTACCAGAGTATTTGAATATCAGTCAACACAATAATTATAAAACGAAAATAGTTAAACGGATAAAATTCGGTGTATATATTAAGCATCTATAGTGCAAACATTTATCGAATTTTCAGTGTGCCTGTCTGTACTTTCTAAAATAAAGACATTCAGTAGCTTAAAAACGTAGTGACTTAGATATATATCGAATATGATCTGTGAGTGAGTAACTACAAATGTAGGTCTGTATTAAATTTTTATGTCAATCGGTTGGGAAAAACATTTGTGAAACACACATCCTGTTTTTGGATTTTATTAACCCATTACCAGGTATTAATCGTCAAAACACCTCGCCAAGTGATGACAATATATATTCAGTAGAAATGCTTAATTCTCGTCAAATGTTAATATTTCCTAAATATATTGTACGACTTTGTCATGTAGGACGTTCTCTGGGGTAACATCTTTATTACAAAATATACGAGAAAGCTTTAAGGAAACCACTCCGCTAACTTTTATATTGAGAAAGCATTTCTTTTATTTATCTCTCCTGAATGAGCTTTGCTATTATTTACGAATGTCTACAGTAATCTATCATAATAAAAGTATTTCATTTATCCTGGTATATTTTCTTCTTTTTCTATGTATTTCGGTGGTATTGTTCATTTCATTCTTTAGTAGTATCATCAAACTCAGGTAAAAGATCTAAAACCTTATGCATACAATAACATCTTATGTTCTTATTCACCAAAAATTCTTCACCGAGTTCTTCACAGTAAACTGCATGTATGAACAATAACATATGCATACAATTATTTTTAAGAACTTCTAAAAAAATATAATTGCTTTTATAAATTTAAAAAAAGATATAAGAGTTTGTTAAAAGCTAAAGTGATTGAATTTTCCTTTTTTTTTTCAGCAACAGTGTTGGCTGTAGGAATAGCCAACAAAATGGGGCTACTGTAATAAATGACTTCTAAACGTAAACACGAAACGAAATTCGAATTCTTGTTTATTCCGAACTGCAAATCGCAACAAGAACGGTTTACAAAACTTGTTCTGAAATACAGCGTTGAGTTGTTCTTCTTATGCACAGAGAGTTGAGTGGTTACAAAGTGTAACAACTCAAGTCTAATGTGAATATCTCATGCATAAACAATAACTGTTTAAAGTCACTACTGAATTATCTTTTACACTACAGTGCATATGGGCCTACAGTGCGTACATCAATTAAATTCAATGTGCCCCTAGAAAAATAAGCATTTTTGGTGACTTTATTGAAAATTTATCTTAGTATCTAGGTCCTTTTGCCATAAACTGTAACAGTGAATAATTAAAATCTAACCCAAATACAATTCATTTGGCACAATATTTTCTTTGGCGTTCCCTCTGCAAACTCAACTTTGCCATGCATTAAAAATAAGTGAACATTAAACACATACCATACATTAAAGTTAAGGTGTAAAAATATCTTTTGAAATCTATTTTAATGTAACCTTTCACATCTCTGAGGTTGCCAACTAATGTCGCCAAAGTAGCAAGTTACAGATTAACAGAGAAAAAATTATTTAAAGCTGGACTGGTATCTCACCAGAAAAACTACTCCTTGGCGACTATAACTGATCTACTGGCGACTAACTCCTCTACTGGCGAC
>JAOUZG010042725.1:4516682-4529823 GCA_026289955.1 Argiope argentata
TCTACTGGCGACTAACTGATGGAGCATACTAAAGGAGATTTTATTCAAAAGTCATGCAACAAACATATAAAAAAAATTACATTGTGCTATGTGTCCAAAATGAGCTGATCAAGACAGTCTTGTCTACTTGAGTGTTCCTCTTAAGTTTTCGCCAATGCGATAATCGAACGAGCAGCGAGAAAAAAATTAAGCAACTCCTAATGCTGATATGCATTCTTTTTACGTTTTTCTAATGAGCAACAATTATTTGGCATTGTTAAAGTCATTGGCATGCAAAAAACATTTTAAAAAATGCCATGAGTTGTGTCCCAAATTGGTTGATCAAGACAGTCTTGTCTACTTGAGAGTCCCTCTTGAGTTTTCGCCGATATGATAATTGAACTTGCAGCGGGGAAATTTTTAAGCAATCTCTCTTGCTGACATGTGTGCTAATTTTTTGCCTTAATCTAATGAAAAACATTTACTTGGCATTGTTAAAATAATTGACGCTGTAAATAAGCATACTTAAGTAGATTTCAACCTTGAAATTCGAAACTAAATTTTTTTTATTGTAAGTTCTTTAAAAAATTGACTTTTCTGTGACAGCAGATAATCTGAAGCTATTTTTTTCGAAAAGAATCTTAAAAGTAATGTTCATTATAACCTTTTCATTCCGAAAATATTTTCGAAAAAACGCTGAATATTTCAGCAGAATTCTTTTAAATCTTATCCTTCAAAGATGCTTAATATTTTATGTCCATTCTCACGGGATCATTTTTTAATCTTGTTTACTAAATTCTACACTTACAGTTTAGATAAAAGATGACTCCGTAAAATATCTTAGTATTTAATTGTTAAAAGTTGAAAGTGTTTCAATGGTATTTCCTTCAATGAAAAAGTCGAATCAGACAACACGACGCTTAACTGAAACAATCAATTAAAACAGATAATAGGAAACTTTTATGGTAGTGAATTTAAACGCGGAAATATAAATATTGGCATATGCGACAAGAATAATGATTAGCAGAATAAGATCTCGCCACGTGCATCCATTTTTATAATCCTATCACAGAAAGAAATCTTCATTCAAATCATAATTTAACAATCACAAAATTTTTTATTTTATTTTATTTCTAATCATATATCATGGTCATAAAAAAGTACGTATTGTATTCAAATCAGTTTTTTTCATCTAATATTTGGCTAATTAAATGCGACAGAATTTAACTTTAGACCTAAGGTTTTCATTGTGTATTATAAATGATACGACATTTATGCCTTTTTTTTCTTTCAAGTTTTTTTAAGTTACTTTGAATGCATTCCATCATAAATGCAGGAATCTTTGAGGGAAAAAGTGTTGTTCAGTTTAGTAATTGTTATCTAAATAAGGAATGACCAAATAAATTGCAAGAAAAAATTAATCTGTACTGATTAAACATTAAATCGTAAATATATCATTAGAAAAGCTTATTTTGAACTTTTCTAACCTGAAAATATCTATTCTAAATAAAGTAAAAATTTACCTGGAAGTGATGCATGACCAAAGAAATAAAAAAATCTACTGAAAAATTGGGAAATTGCTTTAGATAGAATGTTACTATTTTAGAAATGATAAGCGGAAGAATTAATATTTAACGAGAAATGGATAATTAACGAATCCAAGACAAATCCCTGATCAACAAAAAGAGATATTAGATTTCTATTGCTGTTGTTTTTTAAATGGAGGGCTATGACATAGTGTGGTATTGAATAAAATGTAATCGACTTCAGCAAATTCACCAGTACTTCCTCATATTATTAAAATAAAAGCCATTTTTGTCTCTTTCAAAATTTTACCAACAGTTATTAGTACAAGAGCTTTTGATTAACCAAGTTTACAAACTGTAATGTGATTCTGAATTCATCGATCAAGTTTCATGTACAAATAGGGGAAAGCAGAAAACGTTTCATAAGTGAACATATTATAAAAAATATAATTTTTGAATTACGAAACAATGCATTCAGACATATTTCATTTTAATATTTTTACAAATATTTCACCTATAATTTTTCCTTTTAAACAGTGCTTTCAATCGATTAACTGTGTTTAAAAATTACCTTAGCAGTAACTTTAAAATCTGTACACTCGCATTAGTTTTTACTAAAATTTTAAAACTACTTTGACATTCCATTTGACTAAATATGTAGCTAATTTCAAAACAGCAATGTACTTCCACTGTTCAAACCAAAACTGTGAAATTATTACTTCAGCTTGTATTGTCTCACTAAAATATAAACTGATTTTTCTTTATTATTCGTTTTGTATCATTTATTTCAATTCTGAATATTTTAAATTGAAAAAGAGACAAACTAGTCATTTTAGCCGGTTCGCTGGAATATTCATTTAAGTAAAATTTCTGATGCATGACTTGAGCCATGATTCCATAAGTAAAACAGTTTTCTTAAGGCACTTAGTTGATAATTAGGTGATAGTAGGTGATAATTAGGTAGGTAATAAACTGAGTACATAATTAGGTGAGAGTTTTTTTCCAAGCTTTCAACAATGGAAGAAAATTAGACGATTAATTATAGTTTTATAGTATCAAATCGCCATTAAAAACGTAAGTGTGTGAGAAATATATTTGCAATATCGTATGCGATATTATGAATATACGATACGATATTTAAACTATGTTACAACTTTGTTATATTTTCTGATTTCTCGATAAACAAAGTATGTGGTGGTATGTAGATTATGTGGTGTCCGTGCATGGAAGCAACGAGACGAATGTTGTTAGAAACATTTCCTTTTTAATCATCATACTCACACACTATGTACAAACACGCAAAGACAACACGTAACACAAAGACATTCCAGTACACAGCTGCCTAGGACGGAGTTACATCTCTCCCTGCTACCAGCGCAAAGCATTATGGGATGGCGCGCGTGATGACGTAATCACGCACTGCCATCTAGTAACCAAAAGGGAAGTTAACTAATATCCAAAAGAGAAGGCGAGAATAATGCAACTGCTACATCCTCCCCCTACACCGCCTCAAACCGTCCCGGCGAGGTGGTGTGATATTGGATACTTTGGCACTTGTGTCAGGATTGCTATTAACATTTGAAGGTTGCCTGGGAGGTCCAGTTTGAGTTTGTTTGGGAGGTCGACCTCTTTTCTTTAAAGGCATCACAGGAGATTGGTTCTGTGTTGCATTTCTAAAAGGTGTAAGAGCTGATGCATGGTATACACCTAAAGGTTCATCAGGTTTGTCGCAACTAGCTATTACGAAGGATGAGGGTGATTTCTGGGATAAAATTCTATAAGGTCCATCTTTCCTTGGCATAAACTTGGCAGTTCTACTTTGGTTCGCTTTACTTAACTGGTGAAGCTTTACCCAAACTAAATCATCAGGTTTATAGTTAGGGCTCGGTTTACGTGATTTATCAGCATATGTCTTTCGACGATCTTGACTTTTCTCAATATTTTCTTTAATTTGAGACATGTTTCTCTCAAAACGTTTTAAGTAAGGTGTGAACTCTGGAACAAAATTATCATTATGAATGACAGACCGTAGATCAGTTGTAACATCATCTAAAGTTCTTAATTCTCGGGCAAAGTTCAGGTAAGCTGCAGTGCAACCTGTAGATTCACATTTTGCAGTGTTCAATGCAAATCTAATGGATGGTAATTTCTCAGTCCATAAGGTATGGTTATTACCTACCATGATTGCCAAACGAGGTTTCAAGTCTCTGTTTTTACGTTCAACCGGATTTGCCTGTGGATGATAAACAGGAACTAGACTTTGATTAATTTTTAATGTATAACACAACTGTTGCATGATGGCGCTAACAAACTGTGTACCATTGTCACTTATTAAACGACGGGGTAATCCATATCTTAAGAAGACTTCATTAAGTAGTGTTAATGCACACTCTTTAGCAGTAGCTCGCTTTAATGGGAATAACTCTACCCATTTGGTTGTGCAATCTTCAACGATGAAGATCCACTTCATACCTTCACTCGATTCTGGTAAGGGTCCAAAGAGATCTACAGCTATACTTTCAAAACGTTGAGCAGGAACAGGTGTCTGCAAAAGACCAGCAGGTTTTTGGTTCGTTGCCTTATATCTTATGCAATCTTCACAATTCTTGACATAATCAGTAATATATTTCCTCATGCCTGTCCAATAATATCTGGATGATATTCGAGAAAAAGTTCCATCAGCTCCGTAATGAGCAGCTGTAGGAGCATCATGGTGAAGTTTTAAAATGTTCTCTCTTTCATGACATGGGACAACCAATTGAGCTTCATCCTCTTCAGAATGTGGAGAGTAGCGATAGAGTACTCCTTGATTTAAGACATATCCCCTTTGCGTCCAATTTGCAAAATCAAAACTTTTGTCAGTATCCTCAAAACAATCTATGATCTTCTTCAGTTCAGGATCTTTCAGTTGTTCAGTTCTAAGTTCAGCAGCTGTTCTTGATGGGACATCAATAACAATAGTTCGTAATTCACAAGTGTCTTTATCATTACACTCAGGTCGAGAAAGCATGTCAGCGACGACGTTGCATTTGCCTGGAAAATAATCGATTTTCAAGTTATAGGACTGAATTTGAAGTGCCCATCTGGCTAACCTTCCAGTGGGTGACGATAAAGTCATTAACCACTTTAAGGGTTGGTGATCAGAGGCTACAGTAATATCAGCACCTTCAATATATCCTCGAAATTTGTTCAAGGCCCAAACAACAGCCAAAGCTTCTCGTTCAGTTGTCGAATAATTCCTTTCAGCAGAACTCAAGAGTCTACTGGCATATTCTATTGGTCTTTCATCTGCAAGATCTTTTCCCTGTAGAAGAACTGCACCTAAGGCGTAAGCACTTGCATCCGTCCGGATGATAAAAGGTTTAGTGGGATCAACTTGCTTCAATACGGGTGGAGTTACCAGACATTGCTTTAAAGTTTGAAAGGCTTGCTGCTCTTGTTTACTCCATTTCCAAACAGTATTCTTTTTTGTCAGATTGCTAAGGGGTCTAGCAATATCGGAAAAATTCGGGATGAATTTCCTGTACCATGAGCAGGTCTGCAAAAAGGATTGTAATTGTTTAATATTTCTTGGACAAGGAATGTTCTGAATTGCAGCAACTTTATCTTGGTCTACTTCAATTCCTTTAGAAGTTATCCACAATCCCAAATATTTCACACGAGCACATGAGAATTTACATTTTTCTCTATTTACGCATAATTTAAATTTGCGGAGTCTTTCGAAAACCAGCTTCAAGTCTTGAATATGTTGTTCAAAAGTTTCTGACAATACAAATATATCATCTAAATATACTAGAATATTAACTGTAGGGAGTCCATTTCGGAACTGGTCCATAAGTCGTTGAAAAGTTGCTGGGGCGTTTCTGAGACCAAAAGGCATTCTTTTGTATCTAAAAGTACCAAAAGGGCATACAAATGCAGTTTTGTCCCTATCAGCAGGATTGACTTCAATTTGATGATATCCAGACTTTAAATCAAGAGTAGACATAAAAGCAGTGGATCTTGCATCATGTAACAATGTATCCATAACCGGAAGTGGATACTTGTCAGGTTTGGTTATAGAATTTAGTTTTCGGTAATCTACGCACAATCTGATTTTTCCATTAGGCTTTGGGACTAAAACTACCGGTGCTGCATAAGGCGATTCGCATTCTTCTATGACATCATTAGCTAAAAGTTCACCAATTTCTTTATTTAAGAGCTCTTTCTGTTTTGACGACAGTCTGTAAGGTGCAGATGCAACTGGTGGTTGGTCACCTGTGTCAATAAAATGCTTAACATAAGGAGTTGGCTCTCCCCCTAGTCGGAAAATATCTTCATTTTCATTAAGCAAGGCAGTTAAGCGATTTCTCGATTTCGCATCAAGATTCTGACCTTCTTCTTGGCGTAAACAAGGATAATTAGTCTCAGGTGCAACAGAATTGTTTTGCACTGAACTATCACTAGTTACTGAATTCGTCGGACAATAACTATTATTGATTTCGACAGGGCTATTATTTGTTGGTATGGGGAGATCTTTAGCAAAAGGTATTTTGCAGTTCGGTTTATCCCCAAAATACCAGGAATTTTTTTTAATATCCATTACAATTCCTGATTTCCTCAAAAAGTCAACTCCGAGGAGAGTGCGATTCCCTTTAGCATGTGGGAGAAAATGTAATTCAGTGAGGAAAGTTCGGCCAAGCACTGTGATCGGCACTGTAGTTTTCAAAACAACTGATGTTGATTGTTGACCATCAGCCAGACAGATAGCAAGGTCAATCTCTGTGAACTGCTGTCCACGCTTCTTTAAAAAATTAAACATCAATTCTCCTCCAATTGATTGATTGGCTCCTGTGTCAGCACAAACTGTTCCTGAAGCTTCATATACTTCTATGGAAATTAAGGCTACTGGAGAGGTAAAACAGGTAAACATTTGTATAGCATTAACCGGTGAATGGTCTTTCCTTGAAGAACAATTTGGACACTTAGATTTGATAAAGCCAGGATTTCCACAGTCATAACAATAAACAGAATTCTCCACATGTCGGGATGGCCTGTTTGAATTAGAACCAGTAATGTTCTGAGAACTCGATGGAATTGATTTCTCATATTTAGCAAATTGGGTTTTCTTGAAGTTCTGCTCACTAGCATTTTTAGAGAGTTTCGGTTTAAAGAGTTCTTGCGACTTTGGAGTTTTTACTAATTTTTGATGAGGCGACTTTATGTTTTCATAAAAATCCAGCTTTTCAGCTAACAAGACAGGATCATTTAGTGTTTCCCAAATATCTAAAAAATGATTTTTATAGTCCGGAGGACATCTTTTCTTTATTTGATCAGAAAGCATAAGTTCTTTTAATTTCTCAAATGAATCGATTTCCAATTCATTAATCCAACCTTCAAAGTAGGTTCGAAGCTCAAAGAAGAAATCTTTCCATGTGGAATCATCTCGTTTTTGATGTCGACTGAAAAGAATTCGAAAACGATCAGCTGTCAGCTTAAACCGTTGTAATAATATACCACGGATATGGGTATAGTCCTTAAATATTTCCTCAGGCTCTCTTGCTATTAAATTACTTACCTCACTTGGGAGTACACCCATTAAATAAGATACCCAATAATCATTAGAAACATTTAAAAGTTTCATTTGTCTTTCGAACATAGTTAAAAATAATGAAATATCATCTGTTTCAGGGCGAAACGTTGGTAAGACTGTTTGTAAATCAAATCGCTTTGGAATAGAATCAGTTTGATTAGAGTTTGATAAATTTAAATTTTGGAGCTTAAGCTTCTCAAGCTCAAATGCTCTTTCCTTAGCCAATTTCTCTGTTTTCAAAGTTTCTTCTTCTAGCTTTTTTCTGTTTTCTTCTAACTTTTTCCGTTCATCTATAATGTTATTGAACGTATCAGTCACGAACTGTTTATTTTCCGCAAAGAATGCAGATTTCGTTATTTTGTCATGCAAAACAATTATCTTATCTTCGGGTGTTGCATCTAAACCTAATTCCAATGCTAAATTGTAGAGGTCAATTTTTTTACCTTTAGCTAGAAAAGCCATTTTCCCTACGAATTATTCGATTAAATAGGAAGTTAAATTAGAAATTTGATTACGAAGTAACAGTTGCACATCTACCTTCTCCCCTGAACATACAACAACAACAAAAAAAAATCATTAAATAGGTAGAACACAAATGAAAATCTCCGTTAGTTTTTAGAATGCAATAATAATAATAATAATAAATCTATCAAAAAATCGTTACACTGAAAAAGAAATAATAAATCTATCAAAAAAATCGTTACACTGAAAAAGAAATAAATCTATCTGAATAGCTTTTTACAATACCAAAGATCTGAAAAGAAAACAAAAAAAAGTATTCAGTGCTTGTTTAGATGGGTCACTGCAGGGGGGTGACTCAGCGTACGAGACTTGGTGTCTCCACTTCAAGGACACAGTAACAGAGAGAAGAGTTTTGGTACGTTAACTTCCGGACAAAGAAATATCAACTACAATAAATTAGTTAGCTCTTAAATTAAATACAAAAATACAGCAAATACATAATGATATAGAATACCTTACTATTTAAAAGATATATTCTTACGCACTTTCAATGAAATAATAAAAAAAATCAAATCAATGAGATTAAATAAAAATAACACAGATACTTCAAAATATAATTTGCAACGATAGATATGCTTAGAAAATATAGCTTAACTAATTAATTTAAGTAACTTAGAAATTATTAAATATTAAATAGCAAAACATTTCACAGATAAGGAAGAATCAAATATGCAGTAATGTTATATTCAATGCTGGATGCTGTTGACAACCAAAATAAAATGCAAAAGTTTATACACTTATCTGGAATTGAACAGAAACGACCAAACAAAACAAATGAATTTTCGGAGCTGTAAATTTGATAAAGTGGACACTTTCACAGGAAATGCAGATTTTGCTTGAGAAACACAATAAATTATACTCGGTACAGGGGTCGACGTCCTGTACGAGTTATGATTTGAACTGAATACTTGAGTATTCTTTTGGACATCAACGATGGCAGCCGTTGTTGCTGGCGGATATTTTCCTTGTGCTTGTTGGGACAACTTCACATTTATTTCATCACTTCACAATGCGGAACCATTCCCAGGTCGGGAAAAATTATTTTGCGTAAGGACGACACAAATCTAAATTCTTTTCGTAGGTTGCCGATATGATGGAGCGAAAATATTTTGATAGTTGAGACGACGTTACTTTTCATCCATTAGAAGTTATTTTCCTTTGTGTGCCAAATGTGATGGCACGAAGATGCTTCAAGATTGTCGGGACGACACACTTGCATTTCATTAGAAACTATTTTCCGTTGGGCGCCGGGTGGCGCGAAGATTTCCTAGTGATCGTCAGGGTGACCTTCACTTCTATCGGACTCATTTTACGTTGGGCGCCAGATGTGGTGGTATGTAGATTATGTGGTGTCCGTGCATGGAAGCAACGAGACGAATGTTGTTAGAAACATTTCCTTTTTAATCATCATACTCACACACTATGTACAAACACGCAAAGACAACACGTAACACAAAGACATTCCAGTACACAGCTGCCTAGGACGGAGTTACATCTCTCCCTGCTACCAGCGCAAAGCATTATGGGATGGCGCGCGTGATGACGTAATCACGCACTGCCATCTAGTAACCAAAAGGGAAGTTAACTAATATCCAAAAGAGAAGGCGAGAATAATGCAACTGCTACAAGTATATAATTAGCTTAAACTTTCTTTCTTAACTTTTAAAATGGAAGAAAATCACACTATTAAGTATAGTATTTAAGTGATCAAACAATTAATTTTATCTTTTATAAAGATATTTTTTAATTCTAAAATGGTATAAAAAGGAAATTAGGGCCAATATATTTTCAAAGATCATGGCTGAAAATGTCGAAATTACTTTCCATTTTTTATTAATTAAAATTCTAATGGTTTGCAGGTAAAGTGAGATACATACACATGCATACAGAAACACTTCCTTTTAGAAATATATAATGAATCCTATGAAACTGAGAGTTTGTATTAACTAAATATTGTTTTAAAAAGATTATCACTTTAAATATATTTCATATTTATTGAAGATGGCTAGACTTCAAAGATTTCCCTAAGCTGAGATCTCTCCTGATTTAAAATGATTCTGGCATTTAAGAAGTGAAGATTAAAATTGTAAATTCAGATGAAACAATCTTCCCTACATTCTGGATTTATTGAAACACTTAACCTTTAAGCGCGACTTCGTAAGCAAGGAAATTTTGATGTGTAAGTGTGAGAACTGACGTTCTGATCATAATGTAAAATGTTATCAAAACCGTATTCTTATTGTGGTGTTGAAAACCATTTTCGCCAAAAAAATAGTTTGTCGCCAAATTTTAGCAAAATTGTCTAATGAGGCGCGAATGGCAGTAATAGCGTTTTCAATCGTAAGATTTCGATCAACGCTGCAGTAAATTATCTGAATAATAGAAAAAAAATCAAAAAATGCAGAAAAACGGAATGCACGCAAAAAAATTTAATTAAAAATAATGAAAGTAGTCAAAAGGAATACATACAGCGGGGGGGGATCAAAGGAAATGGGCAAAGAAGGTCGCATAAAAGTAACATAAAAAATGACGTCAAAGCCAAATAAAGTTCTACCAATAAATAACCAATTTACATGATTGTATATCAAAGCTAAGACCACACAATTAACTTAAAAATAATTCATTTACAGTGTGTACCCGAAATAAAATAAAACTACATTATTTCGGGTACACACTGAAACGATTATTCAAAATCGTTTTGCTGATTAGTCTGGCAAAACAAAATTGTCAGAATCCGTCTCGACAAACTGAACACACTGCGCATACATGAATTTTCAGCACCAATTAGGGCAATGAAAATGCTTGAATTTTTTACGCCTGTTGGGGTAATGAAATACAGGTTGGAATTTTTTAATTTCCTGTGTTCTGTTTTATTTTAATTCAAAAGTACTTCAGAATGAATCTGAAAGATCGATTAATTAACAATGTTTAATTTTAAATGCATCAAACACTGAGAAAATAAGCAGATTCGTTTCAAATAACTGGTCGAAAACATGATAAGTTTAACCACATTAGCGCGGAAAAAAAATTGAAGTCTTACTCATTTGGCGGTGGGGAAATGACGATTTTTCACGAGAAAGTTGGTTTTTAATTAGTAAAAAATTAACCACTCAATTAACCAGAATAAAAAGCAGTATATGTTCTATTCTAGACTATAATTTATCTCTGTGCTAAATTTCATCCAATTCCGTTCATCTACTCAGGCGGGATTGAATAACATCATCCATCCAAACTTTCACATTTCTAATAGTTTCACATAATTCCAAAAAGAAATTCAACAAATGTTTACTGAAACCTGCATTTTATCAAAAATTTCAATCTGGGGGTTAAAAACTCCTAATTCAAGGATCTATCTCACCTTCAATCACAAGGTCATTCTGGAGCGAATCAATATAGAAAACAAAATGAATACAGACTTCAACAGTATTGAAATTAGTGATTAAGTGCATTATAAGCACAGAAATATCTCTTGATCAACATAAATTAAACATCTACATTGAAATACAAACGTGTTTAGGAAAGTTATTTTTTTCATTTCTCTGAATAACCTGTACATCCAAGTGGTAGGTAGTTTGTTTGCTGTACTCACAGTGACACCATTGTTATTGTTTCTGTGATAAATTTACGTTTTAACGATAGGTATCTCGTCTTGTTTTCCTTTTAATGCCTGAGGAACTTGGAGAGAACAGTTGAGATAGTAAAAAATGAACGTGTACGCTTATGTTATAGTTGGCGTCCTTGAATTTTTACAACACGGTTTCAATAACGGATTTGTAACCAAATAAAACCTTAGGTCTGTTGTCTTTATTTCCTTTATTTATTTTCTTGGTTCTTAGTCTTTATTTTGATTTCTAGTATTTATTTATTTTTATTTTGGTCTATAGTCTTTATAATAGTACTTTTTTAATCTTTCTATAGTCTTTTTTTAGTCTGTAGTCTTTGGCTCATAGTCCATAAGATTTGATTTACATGCTTGTTATTCTTAACTTCCAGCCTTACACAATTCACACCATTAGACCCTTTCTTTAAACAGAGGAATTTAGTTTCCCTTTTCAAGATATTTTAATGTCATTTTCAATTATTTATTTTAGGTTATATTTCAATTCCTACTATAAGTTCACATTCACCTTATATATATATTGTTCAAATTTTCAATCGTTAATGAAATAATTTTTATTCATCCACTCAAGTTCTAATACATTTTTTGAAACATGTAGCGGATGACACTCGGTGTTAATACAATTTTTCCTGATATTAACACATTAATTAAATTTAATTAATCTTCAATACTTTAAATAGAGTTTTAACAGTTAGTAATACAAATCGGAATCGTCAGGGAGTAGCTCGATCGGCAAAATGTGAAGATTTAATTGCTTTTCGCTTGAAGGCGAAGAGCGCGAGTTCAATTCTTGCGAAAATAATAATTGTTTGATAAATTATTTATATGAATTGTCATCATTTAATAAAAAGTAACGAAATTAAAAAAATTTTCTCTGTTGACCTAAGTAGGAATTGACTTAATTTTTTTTTTTTTGAATTACTTGTTTTGTTGTGATTTCTTCATGAAAGTGTGTGGATTTTTATTTATCAGCTTTTTTTACTCATAACTACGAAACATTCTCACTTCTAGCACTATGTGCTAGGTAATGCAAAAAATAAAAATAAAGATTTAAATGAAATCTGCTATGCATATTTCAATATATCATGTCAAAATATAATTTCCTGAGCGACCAAGCACCACGTGCTCATGCGAGTTAAATTATATTCTTATTCATTTCAATTGCTTCATTGAATTACTAATTTTGGTATTGCAAACGATCCAAAAGAACTTTGTCTCGTATTGATTGTTTAAAAAAGTATCCCATTTCCTATTTATTTCATTTCATATAATCACGTTCTTAAAATGACATTTTTTATTTAGTTTTTATTGGCTGTAGTCATTAACTTTTTTTTTAATCAGAGCTTTTGTAAAAGCAACGACAATGCTTTATTAAAAGCTTATTTTTTGAGATACTCGTGCAGGTAATCAAATTTCATTTCATTGTCATTTATTTTTATTGACGCCAAAAACCTCATTCCCAAAACATCATGTTCTGATATGATAACAAATGCCTTAATATTAGCCACATAACGTTGAAGGACAGTAGTTACGAAAAAAAATCAATTCGCGTGAAATCTTTGGCGTATTTTTACTTTCTCGTGCACGTAATATAGAGAAAATAAAGTAATCTTCAAAAATTAAAAATCGAGATTTTGACAAATCTCAGCATATTAGTCCTCCCTGAGTTGGAAAAACACATTTTTAGGAAATGTCCAGCTAGACAGATGAAATTTCTTATACTGTCATTACATATTTGTAGATTTCTATCAAATTTTGAGCAATCTTCGTTGAGAAATATGTCCATTTGTTCCAATACAATTTAACATGATAATTACAAAATAAAGAGAACTAAATGGATAAAACTTGACAGTGTGCGTGCGTCTCTCTCTCTCTCTCTCTGAGTGTGTGTGTGTGTGTGTGTGTGTGTGTGTGTGTGTGTGT
>JAOUZG010042725.1:4531299-4551270 GCA_026289955.1 Argiope argentata
ATATATATATACAGTAAGACCCCGCTTAACGCTGTTTCGGTTTAGCGCTCTTTTATTTCAACCCGAGGATTCCACGAAATCGCTCGCAGCATGCGGGGATTCCCCGAAATATTATGCAGCGATAGGTTTCAAATACATATCCGAAAGAGTGTACTTGTATTTCTTGTTTGGTGCGGTATTGTACAGACATATTTTCATTATTGGAAACATTTGTTGACATTATTGTAAGTAGGAATTAATTTACATATTTAATACTATATTACAGTGTCAAATATTTTGATCTTTAGTTTTTTACTATGGGTGATAATGAAAAAGAAAAAAAAGCAACCAGAAAAAGCATTTCACTCAAAACTAAAATGGAAGTCATTAGAAGATTAGATTCTGGTGAACGTAAAACTCTAATTAGTGCTTCATTGAATTTGCCAACTTCAACAATAAGGACCATCATGAAGAATAAAGAAAAAATACTGTCATCGGCAACTGCAACTACGTCAAGCTCTGCAACTAGAATTACCCGTTCTAGAAATAATATCATAGAGGAAATGGAAAAAGGACTGTCTATATGGATTGACGACGAAATTGACCGCAATATGCCATTAAGCCAATCTATCATAATGGGAAAAGCTAGAAGAATTTTTAATTACATTCAGGCTGAGACAATTGACAAAAGTGAAACTTTCGTTGCTAGTCGAGGATGGTTTAATAGATTTAAACATCGAAATAACCTTCACAACATAAAGATTACAGGAGAAGCAGCAAGTGGTGATACAAAAGCGGCGGCTGAATTTCCAGCGATATTTAAAAAAATAATTGAAGAAGGAAACTATCCTCCAGAATTGGTTTTTAATGTTGATGAAACAGGCTTGTTTTGGAAAAGAATGCCGAAACGAACATTTCTATCCCGTGAAGAGAAACGGGCACCAGGATTTAAAGCTGCAAAAGATCGCTTAACCCTTCTACTAGGTGGTAACGCAAGCGGAGATTTTAAATTAAAACCATTACTAATTTACCATTCCAAAAACGCAAGAGCGATGAAAGGCATATCTAAATCAACTTTACCTGTAATTTGGGAGTCTAATAAAAAATCATGGATAACTGCGAAAATTTTCCAGGATTGGTTCACTGAACATTTCTGCCCGTCTGTTAAACGTTATTGCGAAATTAAAAAACTTGAACAAAAAGCACTTCAGTTAATTGATAATGCTTCAAGTCATCCAACAAATTTATCAGACTTAACAACATGCATTCCAGTCGAAGTGGTTTTCTTGTCGCCTAAAACAACTGCCTTAACTCAACCAATGGACCAAGGCGTTATATCAAATTTTAAGGCTTATTACTTGCGGCGAACCTTTCAGCAAATGTTTGAAAAAACAGACGGAGAAGAGAACCAGTCCATAAGAGAATTTTGGAAAAACTACAACATCGTGGATGCTGTAGAAAACACAGGCCTTTCTTGGAATGAGGTAACAGAAAGATCTTTGAAAAGAGTATGGAAGAATATTTGGCCGGATTTAAGTAAGAGCGATGAAATTGGACACTCTGTCGATGTCTATGAAATAGTGGAAGAGATAGTGAAATTAACTAAGCAAACCGGTTTTGAAGCGGTAAATGCGGAAAATGTCGAAGAAATAATTCAAGAAGCAGCGGCTAGTCTTTCTAATGATGAGCTCAAGGAATTAACTGAATAAGAAGAAAACAAAAATGTTGGCAGCAGTGATTCAGAAGAAGAGCAAAAAGAACTTTCCATGGCGTTTGTAAAAAGGAGTTTGTCTACCATAACTGAAATAATGGATCAATTCATTGAAAATGATCCGAATTTTGACAGGAGCTCAAAAGTAAGTCGTGGTGCTAGAGATGCTCTATCCGTTTATGAAGAACTTTTAAGAGAACAACGCAAAAGAAAAAGGCAAACAACATTAAATGCTTTTGTCACAAAAAGGCAGAACACTGAAAACGCGGAAGGCTAACTAAATATGACTGACTTAGAATTTTATTTGTTTTTTTAAAGAATATTCGTTTTGTTATTTATATTTTGTTTTTATTTTTGCAAGAAATAATAATGTGGTATTAATTTAGACTTTAAAAAATAATGTTTGGGTTTATTTTTATTAAAAAAACATACTTTTTAAATTTAATACCTAACCAATTTCCTAGCCATCTTCCCCTAACCCCAATATTTACATGTAAAGATAGCCTCGTTTAGCGCTGTTTCACATTACGCTCTTCTTTGATGGAACGTATCCCCCCCCCTTTAAGCGGGGTCTTACTGTATGTATGTATATAAGTTTAAGGTTTTTTCATTCAAAAAGCTCATTGCATTACAAATGTAACAAAAATTCTATTCTAATAACCTAGGTATTCATAACAGTATCTCAATTTTACAGTTTTTATTTCGACCACCCCATTTTGGCAAAAAATTATATTTTCGGTGCAATTGAATTTCAATACAAATAAAAGTTATTGTGGCAATGTTTGTATAAATGTTTTTACGTTTCACAATTCCAAATTGTGC
Organism: Argiope argentata; assembly: GCA_026289955.1. Classification (NCBI taxonomy): domain Eukaryota; kingdom Metazoa; phylum Arthropoda; class Arachnida; order Araneae; family Araneidae; genus Argiope; species Argiope argentata. Next base: position 4,533,812 of record JAOUZG010042725.1, read on the forward strand.
TTATTTTTTCTTTAAGAATAGATAGCAAATTTCAATTTTTCGATGTAAACAAATTAATTAAATATTTAATTAATTAAAAGTTAACCACATTTTTGCCGTTTTTAATTCGGAAAAATTATTTCAAAACAAATATTTTTTTATCTACTTAAAGATTAAAATTTTACTTTTTCAATGATACTAGTTTCATTTCTATTTATTTTTCGGACGAGCTTTTATTACTTTTTAAAAAATTAATAAATAATTAAACAGATGCAGAATGATTTTCAAATAAAAAAAATTAGAGATATTCTATTAAAAGGCAGAGTTAAAGCTTCTGATATACTTCTTTATTTCTTTATATATATGCTTTTTCGCATTTTCTTCAATATTTTTGGCAATGATTATATTAGTTTGGCTCTGTAGTGGTCAGAACCGTTTGACTTAGATCTGCAGAACTTGGCAATATATCTTTTAATAGGATGAAAATATGCATCTTTTATTTATTTTTTAATTTTCAATTAAAACTTTAATTATAATTGAGCGATATTTGACGTTTTTTCAAGATAGATTACGAAAATATTGAAGCACAAAAATTGTTACGTCTTCTTATTATTATTCAAAATACTCATTTTTTCAACGATGATAATTCTTTACCTTTTAATTTTTTCAATATTTAATGAATTTTTAAAAATAATGTAATCATATTTTCTACAAGAATCCAAAGATACAGAGAATACATAAAAAAAATTACATAATGTTAAAGTTAATACTTAAAAAAAGGCCAAACTGATCATTGTTTTAAATGGAAATTTTGTTACATTGTTAAAAGACCAGAAATAGCTAAGTATATCCATTTTTCTCGAATTTTAAGGCAGTTTCAAGAAAATTAGTGAAATACATAAAAAATAAACAGAATGGCGTAAGACTAGAATGTTTATATAATAAATATTCATTTTATAAATTATATATCTATTAAAATTTGAATCTTAAAAAATTTTTCACAAAAGCTATTAAAACTAAGTTGCAATAAATATTTCATTAAATATTTTAGAGACCATTAATCCAGCTAGTCACCAAAAGCAGCTAGTTCTAATTGGAAAACGTGTCAAGTTATAAAAAGATTTGGTGTGTTATAATATTTTATTAAAAAAATAACTTACACATTAAAAACACGTGAATTTTAAACCTGATCAACAACAGATATAACATCTATTTAATAATATAATTTCTAAAAAAAAATTTATTTTATATTTAGTGGAAACAGTTTTCAAGCGTGTTGTTGATTAGCTTACATTTGCAATGATATTTTTTTTTTCAAGTTTTTGAAGTGGTTTCTAAGCTAAATCTGGCTTCTGAACTATACTTTTTTTTCTTTGATCTTGGAACCAATCTTAAAGCGTGTGTAACCGGAATTCTTGTAAATGAGAACAACTATCATTCTACTGCATTTATATCAGCTCTTCTTACATAATAGTTCGCAATGTCAAATGGGGTCACGGAAAATATTTCGGGCAACAGAGAATTTTCCTCCAATTACATATAAAGTATTTGGGGGACCAAGTTTCACTCGGCAAAGCTTTTTTTTTTGTTGTTGTTCATGTTAAATATGTTTTTAGGAGAAAATATTTAGATATGAATCACATACTAATTAATATGAATATTTTTCAATCTTACCTTTATATGAACTGGTCATTTAAATAAAAATAAAATCTAGAAGGAACTTAGTTTAAAATGTTATTCGAATTGGTTAATAAAACAATTACACCGTCACATTCACATTAGCAAAATTTAATGGTACAAATCGGTAATTGTCTTACGGTAACAATGCAAGTACCATAAACATTTACGAGATGGCGCTATATGACTTTAACAGTATAAGAATAGATGGAAAAAAGCTGCTAATAATTAAAAATTAAAATTTAAAGTCAATAACTACTTAGGTCAACAAATATATATTTCTATTTTAGTTACTTTTTATTCAATAATTACAATTAATATATATATAATTTATCAAAAAACAATTGATTTTCGCAAGAATTGAACTCGCATTCTTCACATTCGCGTAAAAAGTGATAAAATTTTTGCATTTTACCGATTGAGCTACTGCCTGTTGATTTCAATTTTCATTACAAAATGCTAAAACTCTATTTAAAGCATTAAAAATGAATTAAACTTAATGAAGGAATTAATATTTGAAAGAAACTGTATTAACATCGAGTGTCACCCACTACAAGTTTTAAAAAATGTATTCGAACTTGAGTGGATGAATAAAAAGTATTTTATGAACGATTGGAAATTTCAAAAAGATATATAAATATGGGGAGAGTGGGAACTAATAATAGGAATTTAAAAAAATACCATTTACATGCTAAATGATTTCCAAAAACTCCATGTGTATTACGAATAACCATTATGTGAAGATTCAATATCATACATAGAAGTTTCTTAACTCCAACTAATCAATACTGTTGTAAAATCTTTGCACTGATTAAAAATATTCGAAGTTTTCACTCCAGCCGTTATCGATTAAGCGAGCTAATGTAAATACGAATTTCGGCATCAATTGTATTTGCTCGCTCTTACTATGTCATAGGTTGTTGTTAGCTTGTCGATTATAACTGACTTTCTGTTCCAATATTTCTATGCAAGAAATCCTGCTGGCGTGAAATTTATTAATTGTGGATAATAATTGATTACCAATATTCCATCAAAATAGTCCAATCAACTCGCAAATGAAAATTAATTTATTTGAATAATATATGAATAACTTTAGTATGATATATGTTAATTATCGTTTATATAATATTTAATACGGATGTAGGTTTTTAGACTTCATTTTCCTCCTCCTTTTTAGAATATTTAAAGAACTAAAAGGACGATTATTATTATTATTATTATTTTATTTTATTTTTTTGCTTTAAAGATTCTGTGAAAATAATTTTAAAAACCCTACTTCATTAAGCAATTTAAATTTTAAAATAAGCCTTTTTTTAAACAAACAATGAAATAATCTTTTTATTCTATGACTGTTTGGAATTTAGCATTATGATAAAAATAATACATTTCATAAGAATTCTTCTGCTTCGTTTTTAAAAATTTAGAAGTTTTGTAAAGCTTAGCTAAAAAAGTAAAGAGAGGCAAAATAAATTTTACTTAAAACAATAAATTCATATATTATCATGTATGAAATAACAAAACTATTTTGGAATGATAACAAAACCATAACAAAATAAATATCGTTTGTTTCTTTAATTTACGGGAGTTTTTGAAAGAAATATTTTATTAATATGAAAGTAATAGTTTGTATTAAAAAATATTATATATCACTATATTTTATTAGTTAATATCTCCTAATGAATTTAAATTATAAATCTTTCAACAGAATTTTCATAGAATAAATACATTTTCATCCAAAATTATGCATTGGCGATCAAATATTGTGCATGTGTCTTCATTAACCATTATTGACAGAGGGGAATTGATGATTTGAAATATTAACACATTTTTTTTCTCTTCATTAGTACATTTAAAGACACAAAAAGTGTCTTTAAATGTACTAACAAAAATATCGTAAAGATTTTCTTTTTGCTTTAAAGGATTGGTGAAAAAAATTTAAGAATTAACATTTTTTTTTTACTTTATAAAGTTATATAAATTTTAAAATGTCATTTCTACCTTTTTTTAAAATCAACAGTGAGATATTTATTTTTCATTTGACGATCGCTTGGAATTTGGCATTATATTAAGAAAATACAAAATTAGAATTCTTCTTCACATTTAAAATTGTGGAAGTTTCATAAAATTTGACTAAAAAAATTAAATAAGACTAAATAAAATAAATTATACCAGATGTTATCATGTATGAAATAATAATAAAACTATTTTAATATATTTCACAAAGATAACAAATCCATCGAAAGGGAATAATTATCATTTGTCTCTTTAATTTACGAGTTTTTGAAATGAATATTTTACAAAATTAAATCGGTAATATTTATTTAAAATATTATATTCCATTTTTAAACACATTTTCAAGTATATTCCTTTGTCAAATATTTTCCCTTATATTTCATTGTCAAATATATTCCATTATATTTTATTAGTTAATATATCCCAACTAATTTAAATTATATATCTTTTGTCAAAATTTCTTCTGAATGGGCACATTTGAAGCCAAAATTGTGCATTATCTGACAAATGAAATGTATGTGTCTTCTTTAATCAATCTTAGAAGAGAAAGCTTGACAAAAATGAAATATAATGCATTAGTTTTATTTCTTAGAATCAGAAATTGAATGGAAATTTATAAGATTGCAAGACAAGTAATAAAAAAATTTCATTTTTATGCAGCGTTTGTATGAAAATATCAATCTGATTCCTTTTTAATTCTTAGTGAATCACTATTTTTACTTTCTATTTAATTAGAAAGTAAAAACTCGTCAGAAAATTTAACTGGAAGGGAAAGGTAATCATAAAAACACGAGTTTAATTGTTTGCTGCCTTGATGAAATTTTTATAGCACTTCTCGAAATTATCCACTATCTTTTAAGAAGCGAAAGGCTAGAAATTTCTTCCTTGTCGCATGTATTTGTAGATAACAAAACAGAAAATTTCCCAACCCATGATTCTATGAGCCCTGATTGGTGGAAACTCCGTCACACTCCCCCTATCGAGCCCACGATTCCCGCCATTCGACCTCCGAACGTCGTTCGAAACAGTTCAGACGTGGCAGGAGGAGAGGCAGCATAAGTTGTGAAGGTGAGCTAGTTTTGTTTTTATACCAAGTGAGAGTTATCATTGGTTAATGTTTCAGATTGTCCTCAGTTATCGAAGAATGCTTTAGCAATGATTATTTGTGTTTGGCCGTTGGCAACTCTTTTCCTGTAACCTCAGAATCGGACTGTTTATGTTCTGCTAATCTAACAATGCCTGAGGGATGATTCATATTTTAATAAAAAAACCATTCCTAAAAAAATTATAATATTTTATGCTCTGCACTAAGCATATTAATTGAAATTGTTTTTTTTTTTAAATCTTGGAGATGTTTTGCATGTTTGAGGCAAATATTTTTTTTTAAGCACGTGACTGTTTTTACAATAGGGTTTGTGTACAATGAAGAATTTGTTTATCGCTTTAATTTTCCTGGTTCTCTCTGAATATTATTTCCACATTCAATTGTTTCGTGTGTCAAAAATAACTGATGTGATAGCTTAAAAGGAAAAAAATCAAAACAGCAAAACAGCACATGAGGCAATCAATAAAAAATAATTAAAATTCTGACGGGTTGAGAAAATAAATAAAATCTTACTGATATTTAAATTAAGGTTTGAATATTTCAAAAGTTGGTCATATAGCCACAAAAGGTTGAAACTTACTAAATAAAAAATAATAAATTTCAATACAGTGATAATTTACTAACTTCTTATTTACGATTTGTAATACCTAGCAAGCATGTCATTTTTTTATGTAATAAAAACTACATAAAAATTTTTGTATGGATTACGAATAGTTCTGAAAAATAATTGTACAAAATAAAATTCGAAAAGAATTTATAAAAATATAAATACTGATAAAAATAAGGAAAACATCTATTAACAAATGTTGCTTTAAAAAAAATCTCCGATCAATTGGTGAAAAAATTCAATTAAAAAATTGACAAATGTTAAAAGTTCGAAAAAAAAGTTTCTTTTTCATTCAGAATTATTATTATTATATTTTATTTATTTATTTATTGTATCTCGAACGAACATTTTATCCAGTATCGTAAACATTTTATTTCTAAACTCTATAAAGATTTTTTTTTAAAAAAACCTTCTTTTTTCCTGTAATGTTATTAAACTGTTGCTCCAATAACTAACTATTCAGTCTACTGCCTCTGAAAAGCGCTGTAGAATATTGCCGAATCGGATTGCAAAATTTTATACTTAAATAAATTTTATTTTTTATCTCCTAATAAAACTTATTGGAAAAGTTTTCTTTTCCTACGTATGTTACATATTTATTAGATGTATTATTTTTATTTTAATGAGAAACATGTTTCAAATTCGCATCAAGAAAAATTGAAAATGGAACATTATCTGCAAAAAATGCCCGATTAATCTTGTGACCATTTTCTATTGAACCATCAAAAGTTTTCGCACTAAAACTTATTTTTATACAGGATAGCAAAGAAACTTTTATTTATGATGCAGTTGTCGATTCTAGCAATAAATCATTTTTTAATCCAACATTTTTTTTCTTATTATTTTTCATTGAAACGTTTTTGATAACTACGACGAATTTGCAAATAATGGGTAAATGTTCTTACCCATATCTGAAAGATAGCTATCCTTTCAAAAATTCTCTTCGCGGCGTTAGGTGATGAGGTTAATAGAGGAGTAGCTCCCAGAATTGAAGTCATCTTTATCAAGGTCAAGTTCTACTTACAGTTAACTTGTCCTCTCAAGAATGTGTGGCGATATGAATGCAATCGTTGTTTTACTATCGCCATCTTGATAATTTTAAATGAGCACTTATGAGGTGATACTTGTTAAATTTTCTTCATTTCATTGAATGTGCAAATACAAATTATGAATGAAAATTTGATTATAATTTTAAAATAAAATATTTTTATAGATGTACTCATTTGAATATGTTAAATATCAGTAGATATAAATTAATTTTTATGCGCGTTATGGTGATATTTTAAAGTAAAATGGGAATAACATTACATTAAAATTGTAATGTTATATTTCTAATTATAATTTACAATTCGAAGTTATAAAATGGAGCCTTAAAATCTAAATTTCTAAATTTATCTGTTGGAATAAGTCATCTTTTTTTCTAAAAAAAAAAGTTTGTCTCAAAAATAATGCCACGTTTGAATTTGTCACTATTGAATCAGTAAAGTATCAGTAATTCTATTAAATTCGGGTGATTCGAACGTCCCTTGGGCTGCGAGTTCGAACCAGCCAGCCGAAGATTCTCCGTGTGTGTGATGGCTGTCCCACGTTAAATAGTCGTAGTCACAAAGTCCTCCATGTCAAGAGTAATACCACTGGGGGGGGGGGGTCCTGAGTCAGAGGTGATACTTTTCTGTTCCAGATCTAAATTACGATCTATGGATGTATAAATGAAATGCATGTATGAAGTCCACCCTGTAAAATGGGTTTGTAACGTGTGTCAGCTAGAAGTCAGACTTCTGCCTTCGGGTGCTCAGTCCATACCCTCAGAAGCTACTGCACCCCTCCTTCCATTGTAAAGCGGAACACTAGAACAACAACAACTCTGTTAAAAAAATTAATTTGACAGCTGATATTTTAGGGTTAGTAAAAATGGAACGTTACACAATAAAATAACGTGTTTTCCTTGACGAACAATATTTCAAAAGTAATAAACGTCCGGCAGCCACAGTTCAAAAATTTGAGATTTGACCCCCTAGATCGTATGATTTAACACCATTGGATTTCTTTTTGTGGGATTATTTGAAGTCAAAGGTCTATACAAACAAGTATGCATGCATTCAGAAAGGGAACTCAATGTTGTATCAACAAAATTCTGCTGCATTTATGCAAAATTATCATGGACAGTTTCAACAAAAGAGTACCAGCAGACCTTGGAGGCCATTTTCCCTTCGTGTTATTGAATAAATAGCCCTATCCTGTGTTGTGTTTAATGGCACTTGCCGTGGACAAGCTTCCGCTTATACGATCAGCAGATTTTAAGCCTAAAAATGCGTCTCTTTTTTTACAAGTAGCGCCATCTAGGACCAAGAGTACGACTTAGCTACACACACGTCACAACCCTTTTTAGGAGACGGACTTCATTCATGCAAATTCATTCATACATCTCAGATCGTAATTTAGACCTGGAACAGAGAACGATCACCTCTGACCCAGTACCCTCAGTGGTATTATTCTCGACATGGAGGACTTTGCGACCACGAACAGATTTAAAGAGCGCCAGTCGCCATACACTCGGGGAATCTTTCAGCCGGTGAGTTTCGAACTCGTAACCTAAAAAGTACGAGTCTAACGCTCTGCCAACGAGGCCATCCCGGTCCCATTCCGTGTTCTTTACGATTCAATAAAAGTATAACAATTTAAAGAAGAAAAAAACTTTGTTTCTTATTTAATTCAAATCTTGCGTTAACACGTTGCTCTATCTTCCATTTTTGCTAACCTAACCTCACAGTTGTCGAATGTTTATATAGGGTTAACAACACTTCATTGCAAGAATGGCGGCAAATACAAATCTTGCGTTTATTTTTGGACATCCTTTATCACAGAAGCAAAAATAGATATGAGATGCTGAATCCTCCATTTCTGAAACAGGAACGTAACTTATTTTGTTTGGAAAGATTAAATTTGCTTATTCTTGTTTATTTTCACTCTAGACGGGAGAAAAGTCCTTCAAATATCCAATTTTCTCATTGAGTAGACGCTGACTGTGAGGTTTCGTTGTCGTTTGTGCAGCCACATAAACGGTTTCCTTTTCCGTTTATGGTGGAATTTTTTAATACGACGCAGTATGGTATCAAATTTTTTGCGTGGTTTATGCTATAATAGAATCTTTTTTTTTCTCTACACAATGGCTTTGTTGGTAATTTTTTGTTGACATCAGTGGCAATTTTTGAGATAAAGATACATGTCAGAGAACCTATAATTTTCTTTCCCTTTCTTTGAGGCAAAGGCAGGAAAAAATTATATAAAATGCAGTGTTTAAAAAAACTTAGACAAATTGCAAAACTATGCAAAATAAAAACTATAAGCTATAGAAATAAAATGTATTTAATTACTTACGTTAGAACTATTAAAGTTAATAATTCTCAGCGTGAGATCCTTTGATTTTGCATACGACGTCCAAGCGATATTAAGTTTCGCATTTGTATTTGCAAATGCTATAGGATTTACAGATTGCAAAGAAAACTTGTTACTCTGTTTTAAACCCTGAAAATTGTTGCAAGGCAGATAGCTGATGCAGACTGTCTTTTCCAAACTCCACATGAAAGCAATGAAAGGAAGTTCATTTTAAAAATCATATGTCTATTAAGTGACTGTTTTGAATAGACTTTGTCTTTCAAAACATGTTGAAAATTTTGAATAGACTTTTTCACTTTTGTTGGCTCGCGGTTAATAATACATAATAGCTTTGGCACCGTCAATTCCAAAATTTTTACCATCCAAGATCTAATCTGTGGTGTAAGCCTCATAAGCCAGGTAACATCAATCAGACTGAAGTGTCACTTTTGTCTAATGTTACTCGGATACAAACCAGAATCTAGCGAATTCTGTCCAAGGGCAATCCACATCTGCCGCAATGGTGACCCGCGATCTTTAGTAAGCAACCTTTTTATAGTTGTTGTGGCGCCCTCTACAGACAGCTAAAGTCGCCAGGCACATTAAAAACAACGGCTAATATCACCAACAACAAATTACACGAGTTCGCCATATGCTTGGCGCAAATGTATCGTTCGTCTCATCATCGGCCCACTAGTTGTAAAGTATGTGGTGGAAGCCTCATAAGCCTGATAGCATCCAACGGACCTGAGTGTCACTTTTGTCTAATGGTTATGTTACTCGTTTACAAACCAGAACTTTGCAAGGTCGGTTCTAGGTTGCATCTCTGGGAAATATTCCTATTTATACGCTATTACATATGGAGCCTTTCACTTAAACTATTTTAAAAGTTTCACAATATTTTTGCTTTAGTTTATTTGCATCTCTTAAACTATCATTGAGTTTAACTATTTGCTGCTTCGCCATAATAGATATAACACTGCTTCGCCAGTAGTATTGGTTCAAAATGTTCTCCGTCTTCATATAAATTTTTAATTCATTCTGAGTAGAAGCTAAGATTAACCCTTAAATGGGAGGTGTGGTCTGTCAGACCGCTAACATTGGATTTCAAGTCACCGCAATGTTATTTTCAACTCAATCGAATGGATTGAACCTGTGGCTTTCTGTTTCGTGGCTTTCAATGCACGTCCACTTTTTAAGCCTGTTTCAGCGGATATTTTTTTAAATAGTTCAACTATTTCTTTGCGTGACGTCTGTAAGACCGCACCTCCTTTTTAGTGTTCCAGTATTAAACAAGGCTTAGCAGATGGCTCTTAAACTTTGTTCTCGAAATATCATTCAACCTATTGATTTTCTGCGCTTCATAAATAGCAGAAAGTGATTTTAATCATAAGGATAATTGTAAAGAAGAGTTTCTCAATGAAAAATCACATTCGGCTGGTTCTAATATATATGTTCTTTGTGATAATGTATTTTGAAAATTTTTTAAAATATTTTAATATGCCGATAGAAATTTTTAAAGAAATTATGGACTGATTTTTATACTAAAACATAAACAGTATGTTTAAAATGCCCTCGAAAGGCAATAAGGCCGATAAAAAAAGATCATTTTTACCTGTCATTTTTTTTTATTTTTCATATAACTGTTGAATTTTTCATTTTATTGCTTTCTGTATATATTTGTTTATTGAAAAAATTACATATGATTTGGTAATAAAAAGTAATATTCTTATCAAGAATATTATTTGTTGTAACATGTAATTTGGCAAGAAATGTATGTTCAGCTGCAATTGCTTTTTTCAATAATAATATATTTTGAAAATTTTCTAAAACATTTTTATATATATCAAGAAAAATATTTGCGTAATATATACTAATAATTTCATAAGAAAGCTATATTTGAATATAAATAAAATGGTTTCTCGTAGACCGCACCTAAATTCCTAAATTTTTACCTCTCCAATTAAGGGCCAAACCAATTATCAAATAAAGAAAAAAAATCCAAAATTTTCAGATACAGTTAATAAAAATGATTTAGAACAAATATTAAACATTGATTCAAACGATAAATTTTATAAATTACCGTAATATAGAAGAAAAAAAGTAATTTTGATCTGGATAATATTTTTATTTTAACATGCAAACGATAATTTTTCTGGGACCAGTAGAAAGTTAATTAAGTTGATACGAAATGTTGATTTTTTTTCTATCAATGATTATTTCTCCTCTAATGCTTCATAATTGAATAAAAAGTTAGCTATTGTTTGGATATGTTAATATCTTTAATGAGCGATTCGAATCTGCACAACCAAATTTTCTGACATTCTTTCTCCCTTTTGTAAACAATAATTATGTTTCTTGAACCGTATCATTTTTTCTTTCTATTAAATGTTAACCCATAAGTGAAATCGAGCTTGAAATAGTGATCAGCATCATTTAAATATCTTTTTTTTTCTTTTTCGAATCCCATGTGACATTATTAAAATAATGTTGAGTTGGGTGAAAAGACGGCGATAAACGCTTGTTAATGATAACGAGATTTTTTTAAACAAAACAACAGTTCAAAACTACAGATTTTAAAAGAAAGAACCCTTGTTAAAGAAGAATGTTTTAGTAGTAATTATTAATTTTGTTGAATTGCTACATTATTTTATTTAGTTGTTGGATTATTATTACATTGAATTATCGTCTTTTGTGACAGTGTTCGATCTTGTCATTTTGAATCGCCATTAGGTTAATTCCATTGAATACGCTATTATATAAAGCTTGAACATATTTGTTTTGTTTGTTTGTTTTTTAAAATTTCCTTGTGTTTTTAAATCATGAATTATCAATTATGCGTTGTTTAGAAAATATGAGTGAAATCCTGTTTCGTTCTTTTAAATTAATAGTTCACACTTGCTGCATTTTGTACGATTTGATTATTCTTTTTATTTTCATTATACTCATATACTGTCATATCTCTCGGCAAGAAGTTTTAATTAAGATTTTGTCGCCTCAGGCTAGTTCGACGTAAATATTTATTAAGTTTGATAACAGATAAATCGTTCAGATGAAATTTCATAACCATGACTTTACCTAGCTATGACTTTGAATGCATGTTATTTTCACTGTCTAATCTAAATTATATTTACTAAGCAGATTAATTTTTCTAATGGGAATAGCTCCATAACATCATAACTCTTTAAAAACATAAATAAACAATATCTTAAATTTGATATACTGCAATTTCACTTTTACCATTTGTCATGTACACTACACATATTAGGCAAAAACTTTTTTCTTTAATTTTCAACAATGAAAGAAAATCACATAATTAAATATTGGTGAAATGATTTAACCGATTTTGAATTTTAAAGAAGTAACGTCAATATTTTTGGAAATTAATAAAAACAATGCTAAATTTTTTTAAAAACGTCGGAAGGCTATTAAATTGATATTAATGATGATAATAATTTTTTTTGAATTTTGAGATAATGTAAAAATTAATTTTGGGCTGAAATATTTTATTTTAGACAAACATGTGCTGAAAATGAGTTTTCTAGATTAAATTTACAATTAAACTTAATCTTTTAATTTGCTCTTTTATTGACGTGATGGCAACATATTCATAAAAGCTAATTTACCTATGACATACAACGTGATCGTAAATGTTATTTTTATTTTCAATGATGTCAATTGTTGGAAAAGAAGCTGAATATATATTTTAAAAATTAATTGCAAAAATAAAAATAAAAGTTCTATGTTAATATAATATGCAATATAATAAAAAGACATTTTTTGTAAATTTTTAAGTGGCGTAAAATTTATTTTTGTACAGCGATATTTTCGAAAGTCATCGCGAAAATCATTGGAACAGAGAATCAAATCAAATGAGTATGAGTTATCAGATCGAATATTGCCCTCGTCATTTGACCAAGTTTCAATATCACGAATTATATCCCCTAATATTATTCGTGTTGTCGAAAAGCAAGGCTAAATTAATTAAAACGAAGCTGAAAATCGTTATCTGAAATACAGAATTAATTAAGTGGAGATTAATGCCAGCATACGAACGATTGATAAGTGTTCGATAACAAAAACGAAATTTTCAAACGATATTTTTTTAATTAATCTACTATTATGTGGGGGGAACTTCGTTTTTTGTTAAGCTTACAACTTATAGTGTTCTTTAACATCTGGTCACGGATCCAAAATTACTTTCATGTAATTTCAAAACGAGTCTAATGCCACTGAATTAAAACCAACTAAATTAAACTAGAGGCTAATATAATTAAATTTAAAATCTTTCTTCCCTAACATCAGAATTAAATAAAATTAATGACGGCTTATATCATAAAAGGTAAGTTTTTGACAGTATAATTTTATACTACTCAATCAAATGGGATTTTCAACTGTGTTCAGATCATGGACTGGAATTCTGCGATAGGAATAAGTTTTTGATAACATGTATTGTCTCTCTGTAAAAGCGAAGAGCAAACAGAATCAAGGACTTCAATGTTTCAAATAAAGTGAAAGGCTTTTTGTTGAAAACCGGTTATTAATCAAGCGACTTAAAATTCAACGCAGAAACTGTGTTTGTATTTTTACTGATCTATGCTTGAATCCTGGTACGTCACCTGTCAAAGACATCTTCAAGGACTCGTTGCTATATATGTGGAGAAAAAGAAGCAAATGAAAAGAAATCCCAGAGATGTTATTGGCATAAAAGATGATGCCTGAAAGAATGGCATAACTATATCATTTAGAATATTGATTGAGGAAAAACCTGAAGTAATAATATGTCAGGCCATGGAAAGAAATTGCTGCTTTACTTCAAAGGTTATTGTGGTTTCTAGGAAAATTGTTTTAATTTACTTTTACGTCATGGTTATGAAGAATAGATCAACACCTTTGTTAAGTTTTTCTTTTTTGTCAAGGGTCTGGTTTTAGAATCAGTGAGAGGTTTGTCTCTTTGACATTTTCGTATTATGTGCTTAACAATATGACGTCTCTTGAAAAAAAAATTTCTTATCCCTAGTAGCACACAAATATTGTACTATATTGATCAATATTCGCAATATTGTTTAATATCATAAGATATTGCACAATATTGTGCAATATTATGCTATAAGATGTTCTACCTAGGTACAGAAGAAATTCGAGTGTTTGTTTTTAATTTGTTCCATTTCACTTATTTAAAGTAAAATTTAATGCCGATGTGCAATTTTAGTATAAATATTAGATTTCAATCTGATACATCGGCTTTTATTTTTTGAGGGTTCTGTTTTTTTTTTTGTTTATTCATACACAAAAGAGCTATCAAATTCCCAGAAAATTATTCGCTTGAAGAATTTGAGATAAAACATTATACAAACAATACATTCCCTCGCGACAAATTTATAATTTGGCTTTTGGCTCATATTTTTTCATTGTACCTGAAACATCTTTTCATAATTCTATGACTTAGTTTCTTTTTTATATTGTTTCGGCCCAAAATATTGCGTCGTTTATAAACAGTCGTGCTTTAACTTTTTTTTCCAATTTATGAGCTGCTGAGGTGGAGTTTTTATTCCTTAACTGGCAACTCGTTTTCAACAACTTTCTGTTACCGATTGAACTCTAATGCGCATTTTAAAAAAATCGTTTGGAACTCTGTTATTAGTTTAAAATATTCTTACTTCAGCTTCGTGTATTTTCATACTTTTTTGTAATAAAAATGTTGTAAATACACAGCTGTTGTTATCACTTATATGAAATTAAACATGCCAAAAAGATTTATTTTATTCCACATGCAAAAAGACTATTAATAAAATTTATAAAATAAGTTTTAAGTTTAAAATTTCTTCTGGAGAGTTTTTAATCTGATGCCCACTTCATTTTTCATATCAATGATTTTAAAAAATAGATTCAAATTCTCATATACCATTTCAATTCTAAACCTATGTATTAATAACTGGAGATCCAAGCCATCTCAAACTAGTAATAATAATGTTCAAATTTGACTATCATTTTTTATCTTTATTCTAAAGATTATAAGATGTTTATATTATTTGCCTGTAAAAGTGAAATTAAAAAATGAATGATGAAAAGTCTTCTTTCAATTTCTTACTGGCATTAATCATGTGTGGAAGGTTATTCTTGCACAATTATCAGTAAAATTTGGAATTTTTATATTAATATATTTATGAACTAACATAATATTAGGGAAATATTTTTTTATTTATGTCTATTGCTTTATGCTAGACTGTAAATAAACTAGCTGATATGCCTAGCTTTGCTCCACATAAAAAAATATTTTAAAATCTAAATACTTATATATTTTATGTTCAGTAAAAAAATTATTCGCTGCAACTTTTCCTATTTTAACTGATCCTTCGGTCAGCAGTAAAACCTTTCACTTCGGTTGTTGTTGTTGTTGTTTTCTCATCATCATCAAAACGTGGTTTAACAAGATTTCAAGCGCTTTCATTGGTTTGAAAATCTTTTCAACAAAAAAATGAACGGTCAGAAAACGGTCAGAAACTTTTACGATGAGTTTAAGTCGTGCCGTACTGATTTTACAATGGAATTGTCGAAAAAGAGAAGACAGGTACAATGAAAATGCTCAAGAATCTTTCATAAGAAAATCCAGTCGTAATGACCGAGATAGGGTTAAACGTTAAAATGTACGAAGCGAAGTTTCTGAACTACAGGAGCATAGTTGTGGGACTATTTCAGGATCCTGTTCTTTTTTATAGGCACGTTATTGAGGAAAAAAGTATATTCAAGTGTCAAATACAAAAAATGTTGTCATGATAAAAATAAATCATTTTGAACATATGTTGAACTTATCAGAAATATTGAAAGATTTGCCAATCAGTGATTAAATCGAAGGAAGAAACTACATTAAGCATATAAGATAATATAATTCTACTTTAGCTTTGCTTCCTAAGAATTAAAAACATTTTTATCATTCAAGATACAGAAAGATATTATTTGAGTTTGTTACTTTTAAGAAAATTGCGAGCTGTAAATATTGATAATTTAAAAACTGTTGATGGAATTGTGTGCTGTACGTTTCAGCAAGCATGTTAAATGTAAAAACGTGTGTCTTAGAAACTATGTCTATGAAAACTATGTCTTAGAAACTGAATTTTTTTTAAAAAAAAAATCACTATTTTAAAAAAAATGCAAGAAATAGTGACTTGAAGCATGAACAATCAATGGTCGAAAACAAAAAAAACATGTTAGGGAAGAGAATATGTACTGAAATATATTGACAATTATAAACTGAAATCTGAAATCATGATATATTTCTGACTTTTTATTGGAATAAAAAGAATCTTAATATATCTGTTACTAGACTGCAGAGGTTTACTGGAGTGGACAGGATGACAAACAGATGTGCTTGTAGATTTAAGGGGCAAAAGTATAAAATTTAGAACCTAAGCATGCAAATTAAAAATCTAAATTTTATTTAAACTTCAAAAAATCAATTTTGAAAAGTAAAAATAATGAAATTGATATAAAAATGAACTTCGAAATGGCATTTACAAATTTCTAATTGCTACTGTTACTTGTAACTGCTACAGCCATTTAGAAGGATTTTTATGATAGACACGTGTATTTCTTTTTGATAGACACGTGTATTTCTTTTTGATAGACACGTGTATTTCTTTTTGATAGACATGTGTATTTCTTTTTGATAGACACGTGTATTTTTTTTTTGTTTTTAAGTAGCTTTCTAATTTGCTTACATTAATTTTCTTGGAAATCATTGAACCCAGAAAAATTCTTCAGAAATGCGTTACTCGATCGAATTGGCGCTAATGAAAGCGAGAAAAATCAGGAGAATCTTTTTATTATTATTATTACCCATCATTAGATAAATAGTGTTAATTAGCTTGATTAAGATTCCTCCTGATGCATTTTTCCATGCATATCTTAAAGTCAAATTACTGTCAAAGCATGTGTCTAGAAGGAAATACTTAACTTTCAAGATAAGTTAGTGATTACTACCGGTAAAAAAATCAAGCAAACAGAGCATAATATTCCTCGCCTGTTAATAAAATCGTTGAAGCTACAAAAAATTTGCAAAGGAAATTAACTGATGCTTGATTATCCTAGCAAATATTATGAGGCTGTTTAATTTTTTGTTTTTGATTAATATGCGCTTCACAAACTTAATTTCAACTATTTCTTTTTCATTTTTCTTTCTTTTTCAACTTTCTATTATTTAAAAAGAGATTTCAGCATTTAATTGTGTTGAATATCTATGGCAGTAAATATTTCCTACTGTATCCTTAGTAATAAAAATGTTAATAAAAATGATCGTGGTGAATATTTCCTTCTGTTTCCTTAGTAATAAATATGGTCATGGTGCACATAACATTTTTCAGCACTGATGAAAAAAACTTTTTTCTCTAAGCTAAAATCTAAATTCCATTCAAAACTACATTTTAAGCTCACTGCAAAATTCTTCTCTTATTTCCATAAATTATTTTTTTAATTCTTCATTGTAGTATTTTTACACATTTTAAGTAAATGGTATTTTTCTTTTGTCTTTTTAAACTGTCGTCAAATTTCTTGAGTGAGTATATTTCACTGATTACTGTAGGTGAAAAAGAAATGTTTTCATTCTGAATTTTAGTTAGCATTGGATATTATATTTAAAAAAAATACATTTCCTAAATCCGGCTACTTTTTAATAATAAGAATGAAGAAGAATTTTCATAATCAAAC
>JAOUZG010042725.1:4551280-4568867 GCA_026289955.1 Argiope argentata
GTGTTCATCTTTAGTAGAATGATGTTGATGTTATTCCAATTAGTTAAATATGAAAAGAAATGTTGCCGTTAGTATTAAGAAGTATTAATCATTAGTAGAAAGATGTTGTTCCAATAAGTTAAATATAAAAAAAGTGTTAGTCATTTGTAGAATGATGTTGTTTCAATTAATTAAATACCTATAAAAATGATTTCTAATCTTACTATTTCCAATACTATTTTCCACAAGTATAAACTAATTTATTGGTGTAAAAGTATTTTCTAATGATAAATCTTCTTCCCACTATTTTTACACCAATAAATTAGTTATCTATACTTGTGGGAAATAATATCATTCGTTAGAAGAAAGAAATTTTTATTATTAATAGAATGATGTAGTTGTAATGAATTAAACATCTATAGTTATATAAAAAAGATTTGATATTTAAAAAACATGTTATTCTAATTTATTTAATATCTATAATTATGAAAAGGTCTTGGTATTCAATATTCAGTTGGGTCTCTAGCACGTGCAATATGGAATTTAGAACGCAAGTAGTTTTAATGGAGACTCAAAGCAAATTGAGGCACACATTTTTTAATTAAATGATGAAAAATATCCATTTAATATTTTGTATGATTTTAGATGAGTTTGGCACCTATTTATCTATGGTACTTACTGTACCTGATGATTGAATGGAGAAATAACTATGTGTTATCGGATATAATAAAAACTATCATTCAAATGAAATTTTTTAATTGTTTCATGCAATTTAGTGTATTACAATCTTTATCGGCGAAACATAAAGAATTGGAACTAAATTTTCTGCAGTCAGCTTCATTACTTTTTACAAACTTTTTGATCTAATAATTGGAACATTTCTTCTCAATTGAAAACAATAACATTTTGTTGTTGTTGTTGATTTTTAATTAATTGTTTTTGATAAGGTCTAAGATTTCCTCCTCATATCCAAGATAGTAATAAAAAATATGGCGGAATATTCTTATTTACTAAATTCTTATTGGCTTTGCTTGTCAATTGGCAACGAGCCAAACGAGAATTAATGTTCCAGATTTATGCCAAAGATAATGCTTTTCGTTTACCTTTAATAAAAAGATAATTAAATTAAAATACAAAAGATTTTAAATTTTTAATGAAAATACAAATGTAAATCTAATGCAAATAAAAAAGTTCAGAAAAGAATTTACCTGATATACAAATGAATAAAATTGAAAAATAGTTCGAGAATGATTAAAAAGTCCTCATTATTGTAATTTAATATTACTTATTCGTTTTTGAATATCGTTTGCTTTTCTGTTAGAAATAACTAGCGATTTTTTTTATTTTTCTATTCTGATATTTTTTTTTATTTTATCAAGCATAATAATTTGTTATTTTTGTTTATAAAAAAATCTAAATAATTCCTCATTATTTAGGATTTACCATGCTACAGGTACGTCAGCCTCGGATTTTAAAGGTTCCTCTTCTTTGTTTCAACTTATTTATTAATTTTTTTGTTTTTAAATCTGTAAAGAAATTCATCTAAAATATTCAGCAAAAATATCAGCTTCTTATAGTATGCTGAATCATTGTACTTTCATATTATTCTTTAATTTATTTTTATCATATCAATGAATTAAAGCTGGAATTTCCAAACATCTATTATTTTAGTTAAGAAATAATTGAACGTCATTCAGTACATAATTTGTAATTTCTCTGTTTATAAATAAAATAGCTACTCGCTCTTATGACAAATTTTAAAAAAATTACTGTGTTTTTTATATTGAATAAATTTTATTTCTGATTATTCAGATGATTAATCTCCATTTTATCTTTCTACTGCATCTTTTATCATTTTGATGATAAAATTGTTTTATTCAAAGTAAAATGTATATCAGTCAATAGATTTAGTAATTTTCATTGAAACGTAGAAGGTCTTTATATAGCGAATCAAAAGTTTATCCTCATCAATAATTAGAAGGACTGCAATTTTCATAAATGAGCTACTTTAAAAGTATTGTCTATTGCGTTTACATTAATTTATAAATAAATTTTAACATAAATCCACCAAAAAATATTACTAAATATACCAATATTTATCTGTGATATCAATTTAATACGATGATAGTGCCAATTCAATAAGATTATTTGATTAAAGTTAGATTTATAGTAGAAAAATATTTCTAGAACTTCACTATCGATTTCCATCTGAAATAACTTGATTACACCAATGTGATTTATTTTTTCTACAATTTCCTTTATTTGATATCCTTAAAAAATGAGGAAAAAAGTGTTTATGAGAATTATTTGAACATTCTTGAATAATGCCATTTACCTGTTTATTAGAAACTAGATGTTCATACATAGATTATATAAATATACTAGCTTTTACCCACGATTTCGTACGCATGGAAAAGCACACAATTAACCTAAAAATTTATTTACAGTGTGTACCTGAAATAAAGCAAAACAGCAAATCAATTCCGTACTTCTTTAAAATCAAGTTAAGTCTATTTTATTTATCGATAGTGATTGAGATGTCTACAACAGTATTATACACATAATTTTTAAACTTTTAATTAAAATGAAAATACAGTTATCAACAATTACAGCACACCACACATGCATGAATTTTCAACGCCAATTGGGATAACACAAATGCATGAGTTTCCAACGCTAATTGAAGCAAAGCAAATGCGTGAATTTTCTATACCAATTGGGGTGAAGCAATACAGACTAGTCATTTTTAATTCCTTTTATTCTGTTTTTTTAAATTCAAAATGAATCCTAAAAATTGGTTATTTAACATTGTTTAGTTTTAAATGCATCAAACACTAAAAAAGTAAACAGGATCCCTTGAAATAATCGGTCGAAAACATATTATGCCTACCCTCATTAGCGTAGGAAAAAACAAACTGAAGTCTTACTTATTTGGCAGATGGAAAATGAATAATTTTTATCTGGAAAGTTAATTTTTAATTATCACTTTTAATAATTTAACCACTCAATTAACTGGAATAAATAGTAGTCTGTGCCCTATTCTAGAATATAATCTATCTGTGTGCTAAATTTCAGCCAATTTCGTTCAGCTGCTCTGGCGTTATTAACTAATATCATCCATCCTTCCAAACTTTCACATTTATAATAGTATAGTAGTATAGATATAGTATATATAATCGTCTGCCACTGTTTGTAATGCTAGGTGAAGATAATAAATAAATATCCCAATAACCCTTTTGGTTTTAGTCATTAATGTATACAAGATCCCTCTATCAACTGAGACAAATGTCTTTTTTTATATTTAAATTGATTGACATATTTTCGTAGGTGTGCTAATTAACGTAAGCTTAAGTCAATAGCAAAGATCAATGAGCTGAAATCTGCAATGTTTGTCATTTTATATTTATGCTAAATCAATACATCCTTCTTTCATGGACTAAATTGAAAGATATTGCTAATATTTTCATTCTATATTTTCTTCTGCATTATTATACTATAATCAACAATTAAATTTTCGTTTGGTTAGTGGATCAATATATAGAAAATTTTGCATGAAAACTAAAATTAATATTGCAAATGTTATTATATTATTTGAAGAATATTGCAAATATTTTTTATTTTATTTTGTAAGCACTCTGCTATTTTAATTACACTTTCCTCAATAAGTTACATTAGTTGACCAGTGACAATTAGATTTGAGATATTGTTAAGTTAAAACAGCAGTTCATCTACTATTTAAAAAATTCTTTTTTTCATACAAAAGAAATTGATGCGGAAGTGAAATATTAAACATTGAAATTAGCATTACATATAATAAAATTATTTCATATTAAAGTTATTAGTATTTCATATTAAAAGATCACCTTTCTAAATAAAAACCAAAACATGAAACATAGTTTTAAACGAAGCTGTACAGACGTTTAATGATAGCATTTTCATCGGCATAAATAAGGAAAAATATAAATTATGGAGTTAATATAGGAAAACAGGGCTTCCTACTAATTACAAAATTATGATCACGAGGATTGGATGAAACAAATCTACACTCAAATAAATTGTTATGAAGCAGAAAATTTTGATAATGTGATTAAATGTAGAAGGAATCAGAACAAAACTCATTGGGTATGCTATGTTCTTTACCTTTTATCAAATTAAGGAAGAAGGAATTATAAATCATGAATTATGAAAGAAAAAAGCATCTCAAAATGATTCCTTATGACCTTTGATAATTTCTCTGAAAACAAGATAAATAAGGATATATAAAAAATGACTGAAATGTATCAATATTGTTACGGGAAATCTCCAAAGTACTTTTGTGTGTTCAGAGAAAAAGCCCAACATGATTAGTAGCAGGTAACGATGTAGGCTACATGAGTATACAAAAAATAAAACACAGAAGCATTTAAAAACGATACATTTAACAAACAGCAGCAGACAAGCAATAAATCGGCAGTTTACAATAATAATAACTACCAGATGGAGTGATTTCTCCAAAACATTTTGCTTTACTCTCTAATAAGCTTTTCATGCCAGAGAACACCTTGCATCGGCATAGAAATAGTTGTGAAATATTGGCATCACTTTAATATTTTTTCCGAATCTATCATGTGATCCTTCGCAGGGTTTTTTTTTTCGCAATTAATTCCTAGATGGGTTTTTAAAAGGCTCCATGAAAGGGCTAAATATTCTAAAATTATCTATAGTATTAAAACTATATAATTTTTTTAAAAAATGATCTCTTAAAAAACTTTCTAGCATACTTCTCAATAAATATCTTAGTCCACTACCCCCACATCTGTCGAATAAAATTGTAGACCTAGGATGAGCTTCTTGCAAGCCGATTGAGCGAGGAAATGAAAAACATTTTTATATTTTATCAATCTTATTCAATACATTGTTATTCATTTTGCTATTATATTGCACTGATGATGATGTCGTATCTGCTTTTACCACGGAAAGATGGGTGCAGTAGCTTCTGAGGGTATGGACCCCTGAGCAGCCGAGGTCAGAAGTCTGACTTCTAGCTCATCATATGAGAATGAAACAGACACACATGCTTTCACAGCCCCTTTTTTACAGTGGGGCACATTCACGCATCTCACAGATAGAACACAAAAGAATAACCATGCCCAAACTGGGACCCCCAGAACACGAGGAAGATGTTCTACCTCTGTGCCAGAAAACCGGCATTATATTGCAATTATTCTTATGATTGCATTCACTTCCAAGTATCTTTCATTCCTTTTGTCACTGGGGGAATACCTTGCTATGAAGGCCTATCATAAATCAGACATACCTCTTATAATTCGTATATATCTATAATAAATCATTTATACCTGTCATAAATCATTTGTACTTCCTATACCTATCAAATATCTATACTATACCTATCGCCTACCTACCTACTCTATACCTATACCTATTAAATCATATCAGATATCTGTAAATAGCAGGTTCCTTAGGGGCTGTGTGTGACGTAATTTCCGCGCCACTCATCATTTGAGTATTGACTCGCGAAGCTCCTATAAAGGCTACTCTCTTTTTTCTCTTCGGAACGTCCTCGCGCATTACATCGATATAAAGTGAAATCAAGATAAAATGTTTAATTTCTTTAGTTAAATTGTAAATAATATTATTTTTCTAAAACGTTATAATGATTGGAGTCGCAACAAAATATACGCAACCCTAATTACGACAGCAATCTTTGATGCGATTCTAGCTTTTTACTGAGTTTTTCGCAATGTTTGGCTATTAATCTTTCACATTCATGTTATTGTCGTGTACAATTATTTCGATAACTAATGTATTTTGCATCCTTTTTCGTCCGATCGAGTGAAACGAAAATTCGGCATAGAACTACAGCTGTAGTCTTAAAATTTCATTAAAATTTTCATTTCAGATTTTGCGCTTTTGAATTATTGCATTTTCTTCCATGAGGAAGTACAAACTGACAGACAGTCCACCATTTAACAGATTTGGTTCAAAATTTCATAAGAACCTAAATTTTGGATGCTAATCTTGTACACCAAATTTTATCCATTTAGATTTCTCACTTTTATGGTTACGGTGCTAACTCGTATTTAAACAGCAGGCCTGATGGACTTCCACGGAGCAGATTTCATTCAAAATTTGATGCGAATCAAATTTAGTGTAAATTTCATATACTAAATTTCATCTATCTAGCTCAAAAAGTTTTCCAGTTATCCTGTTCCCAGTATTAATTTCAAAAATGAACCTTTAGGAATTCAACGAAGAGTTTCATCAAATTTTCGATTTTAAATTTTTGTTGACTAGTATAACACTTTCTCTTTGTGTATTTTGTTTTCCAAAAAAGATAAAAGTCGATAATTGTTTGCGGTTGATTCTTCATTTTTCGAATGAAACCTATTGGTGCATATAATTCAGTTCTTGATTTAATTTATTCATTTACTTTACCGTAATATACCTTTCTGGAAGATGCGAGAATAGTATTTGGGGACATAACATTATTCATTCGATGGCATAGACTTCGACATTCTCTATAAATTTCCGCTCAATTTAAGAGCTCTTATTTTCAAGAAATGATGCCGCTTCGATTTGCAGGAAATGCAGCTAACGCCACTGATTTTCGAACAGCAGCTGTCCGACCATCAATCCAATCAGAGGACTGTTATTTTATCGAAAAAAAAACAACTTGAAAACTTTTAGTTGTATTAGTTAGAGCTGTTCAGAATATGGAGTCATTTTGATTGACGTTAGAGCCACTTAACTAAACTTTACTGCACGTATCGACTGCCAAAAATCACACTGGCTTGCTTCCAAAAATCATGAATGGAGAAAATGTCATTTGAAAGCTCATTTTTTTTTCTGTTCGGCGCCTTCTAATGTAGCATACGCTGTTTCTCATACTTCTCTTTCATTTACTGACTAGTAAATGCAAAATCTCATTTGTCTTTCCTTTTTTTATTTCTTACTATTAGTTCACACTCTCCCTTTATTCATCTCGTTCAAATTTTCAATCGTTAATAAAATACTTTTTTTTCATCCAGTTAAGTTCAAATATATATTTTTTTTAAATTGTAGTGGATGACACTCGATGTTTGTACTGTTTTGTCAATCATTAGTTCATTCATTAAATTTAATTAATTTTTAATACTTTAAATAGAGTTTTGGCAGTTTGTAATAAAAATCGAAATCAACTGGTTATAGCTCAATTGGTAAAATGCAAGGATATCAGTAAATTTCACGTGAAGGTGAAGAATCGGTGGCTGCATTTTTCTCAAGTCTAGTTTAGTTTAATCTAATTATACTAACGTCCCGATGAGAAGCAACACTAAAGCTATTTTAGGACGGAACTTGTAATTTTGAATCGCAAGCAGATGACGAGGACGATACCTGAACATGCACACCCCTCTCCACACCAGCGGGAGGTTGTTTTCCCCTGACCAATTTAACGTGGAACAGACCCCCTTTCACGACGATTCTTTGGTTGAATCGGGTATCGTACCTGAGACCCTACGGCTTACCAACAGGCCACCGCTGTTCAAAGTTTTTTAAAGGCAAGGAGCTGAAATATCCATTCACCTCTTTGAACTTGTATCGTTAACTGCTACATCAGTCTCCTGTCATTATCCAATTAAGATTAACCCTTATCTACAACAGTAGAAAAGGGCCATTTATTGAATGGATATACTGATTGCCAGGTGAGAAATGTGACAGTAAACTTTTTGAAAAAGAATGTATTTGGATTTCTATTAATAATCTTATTCAAAAACTTTTTATTCTTTTCATTTCTGCGTCTATATTACGATTCTGAACGATCTATATAATCCAATCATTAACTGTCTTACGTTTTCCGAGTCATTTCTTGTATCTTTTTACACCATACATTTTATCAGTATAATTGAAGATTACTTTATTTCAATTAGCAAAAATATACATTTGATATTTTTATATTGTTATACCTTCTTCATTATCAAAGAGTTTATACATAATATGGGAGTGCTAATAACTATTGTATTCTTAAATAAAAGTTTCTAAATGAAAATCTGATACGCCTTCCACATTTTCCCTCGAAACTAAATGACCCAAGGTTGCCCTATTTGTGTTTTTTTTTTTTCGTTGGCGCTAATTGGAAACCCGGTATTCCTTTCTCATTATCCTCCTAGTGAAATTACCAACGAATTAGTTAGGAGTACTCTGCATTCTAGAAACAATTATTCCTTAAACATGTTAATGACTTAACCCACGAGGCAATTAACACCCGATATCTCTTGATTTTTTGCATCCAATATAGCGGAAAGAAAAAAGCGTTGTTCTTACCCTCTGAGCCGTGGTTTATTTTTGTATTTAATATCCCGTGCCTCTTTTACACCTCTGTCGAGGACATAAAGCTAATCAATAAGGCGATGCATCATCATCTTTTATGTCATCAAAACCTATTAGGGTGAAAGGCTACTCTATCTAATAGTCCCCAGCTGTCGGCGTGCGAAGTGCTTTTATGTTGTTTTTCCTTCTGCTTCTACTTGTTTATTGACCACTCTAATGGCATTTTTTTTTTTTGGTTTTGTAGCAGCTTCTGTTTCGAAGCTATTTTTAGTAAAATCGTTTGTTTCTCTCCCATTTCATTATTGCTCGGTGAACTAAACTTCCATTATATTTTCAAGACAATCGATTTCCACACGTAAAAGTAGTGGCCTCTGGAACGCTCAGAAATGAACGATGGTGTAAAAAATTATTTTCTCGCCGGCTTTGTGGCAAGGGAGTCTTTCTCATAATCTGGACGTCTCAGGTTCGATTCCCAGTTCAGGCATGGTTGTTCTTCTGTGTTCTATCTGGAGGCGTGCCAATGTGCCTCCCTGTAAAAAGAGGCTGTGCAAGCGAATGCAATGAGTGAGCAGCAAAAGTCGTTCTCTTGGCCATAGTTGGCGCTATTTCAAAGACTTATCCATGACAAGTGCCATTAATAACAAAAACAACATTATTTTTTCAAATAAAAAATAACTTTATCTTGAAATAGGATTCAATTCTAATAGTAGCCGATGTCCTAACACAGGGGTAGCGTGTCTTCCACCTGATCTGGGTATCCTGGGTTCGAGTCCCGGTTCGGGCATGGTTGTTCTTTATCTGTTCTATCTATGATATGGATGTACCCTCCGATAAAAAGGGGCTGTGCAAATGAATATGATGCTTGAGTAACTGTTCTGTCCTTGTTGTCTGCTTCTGTAAGGCCTGTGTAATACTTAGTAATGCACGGATATTTCTACATGTTTAATAAAAAAAAGATTGTAATTGTGCAGGGTGGCCATAAAACAACTTAAATCTGAACGCATCGTAACGCTGAAGTATATGAGAAAGCAAGGAAGGAAAAAAAACACATCTATTCATTTCTTTTATTTGTCTTTTCTAGAAAGGGTGATTAATTATCATTATTTTATGTTTTTTAAAATTGAAAATTTTAATTAACTGAATCCGATTTTAAAATATCGGGAATGATCTCCTTCAAAATGTTTCATATACTCTCTAATAATTATGTTACTGTATTATTAACCGTACAATGTTGGCGAACAATAATTAGAAAAGAGTCTTTTCAGGTGCCCTTTGGCGATTAATCTTTGGGAATCAATTAATATAACACCACTCGAAAGCCAAATATGTAATTTGGCTCGTTTTTTTCCGATTGACTAGAACCAATGTGTGACAGTACTATAATTGTAGTAATAAAATCACATACTATATTTCATTTGAAATTGTTTTTGTGCTATCACATTAGTATGCTTATACAAGCTAACGGACTGTCGATTTTTTTGGTGGATTTGGTTTCAAATTTCTATACTTTAGGTGTTATAAATTACCTATCTATACTGATACCTATCTATACTTTAGATGTTATAGTTGTGTACTAAATTTGATTTATTTAATTTTTCTTCTTTTTTTAGCAGTTATTGTCTAACAATATTCTGATAACAGTTCATACAAACTTTCTTTGAATATGTTTCAATGTTTAATAAAAATTTACAAAACTGATGCAAAATCCATATGCTAGATTTCATCCGTTTAACTCAAAGCATTTTTGAGTTATTGTCTTCACAAACAGAGTGATAGAGAGACATAATTCCAAATTTCAAGGATTTCTGCATCGTGCAGATTCGTCAAAATATTCATATTGAATTTTTTGACGATTAAAATACTTCCTGTATAGACATTTTATTTACAATTAAGTAGTGTGATTGTAATGATATTTTAAAATCTAAATTAAAGTCAAATTAATTTCCCTAAAACCTAATTGATTTGTCTTAGCCCATAGTAACTTCCTTCAAAAGCATCCTCTTATTTCCTGATCCCATTCCACTTTTTCAACTTAATTAATTCAACTGAAGCTTTGTAAAAATTGTTAAATCGACTGAAAGTTGACAAGCTCCCCCACTCCGAGTGAAGGGACAAAAAAATGACCAGCAAACACATTCTTTTAAAAGATCCCTGTGTTTCCCTTATCTAAATCGACATGTGTGATAAATCCCTATCGAAATCTCACCGTGGCCAACCAACGTCCTTTCACACAAGTCGCACGTCTTTCCGTGATCTGGACGTTCTGGGTTTGAGCATAGTTGTTCTCCATCTGTACTGTCTATGATTTCTGTATGTAAGATGCTGTTTATACTTACTATATTGTATACTGTAATGTACTGTTTACCCCGTGTGATTTCTAAATGTCAATTTAAAAAAAGCCTCACTATATATAAGAACTGTGAAAAAATATTTCCCCTGTCAAAATCTCATGGTATATAAGACCAGGAATAATTAATTTCGTTCTCTTTTTTACCTTCTACTGTTTTTGTGCTGCGTTGTGAACGGACACGTTTTGTTCATGTCTCTTGTAAATATATCACCCCTCCCCGGGATAGAATAAAGTGAACTGAAAAATTCGAAAGTACCTTTAAGTCTTCGAAACTGTCTACTTCAAAAAAATTAATATGTTACATGCATAAATATTTGCCTAACTGTTATTTTTGCCCTTTTTTTAAAGTTCCAAGTTTTGTTCTTTAGTTTAAAACTACAATTTAAATATAACTCTAAGCCATATTCTATCACGAGATTGAAGGGGGGGGTTTGTGCGATGCTAATGGACGGTCATTATAGTAATGTTCTCCGCTCTAAAACAATCGAAAGAAATTTGTGAAGGAAATTATATATTCATTTAGCACCAATGTAGAATGACCTCTACTTCTTTAAAAAAAATGGTCTAATACTGGTTTCTGTGGTAACAGATGCTAATAGACATCATGTCTGTGCCACTTTTTATGACTGACAGAATCAATTACCTAATACGATTACTAAAACTGGTTTTAAATTTTAACTGATATTTATAGCAGGTATTCCTGAAACAAGAAATGGTAGCATTCAAAGCAACTATCAAAATCTTAATTATAAATAAAAACCACAGTATGTTTCAGTTACTTTTTTTATTTTTAGTTAACAGGTGTTAATGAGCGCCTGTTTTTCCTTATCTTAAAATAAAAAATAAAAAAAACATATGAATGAGTGACCTTGGGTTACTCCAAAGGGGGGGAGATATCTTTTTAATTCGGAATCGTAAAATCAAACACCGGTTCAACAGAAAATAAAAATAAAAAATAATTCTCTTTATGGCCTCTTTCTTCGCTTAGTAGATGACAGCTATATTTTCTCTTTGAAATCGACTTCTTGTCAAATAAATTGAAAAGAAAAAAAGACCTCAAACCAGTTTCGTCAAGTTTCTTTATCTTCAATTTTTTTTTATTGTTGTTGTTTCAACACTGTATTTTTAACTTTCACCTTTTAAACACAAGAGACTTTTTGTATATAAATATATACAAGCACTGCTCACGTGCATTTTCATCGTGTTCTTATTAAACTTAATAATTTTGAAAGCTTCCTTCTACCAAAATAAAATTCGTTCAAATTTAAAAAAATGAATGCAAAAAAGACAATTATTCTTCAAAAGAAATTGGCAACATCAGACTGCATTTTTTTAAATTAATAACATGTGATATAAAACTTTATTTTACATTCTAATTAGATGGCACTTCCAATTTTGCATACTTACTGTTATTTTCTTATAATAATATAGGGCATATTTACATATTGAAGCTTTTCGAAGTGATTTTTGTAGTTTTAAATGCTTAATTCTGCCATTTTATTGCAAATTTGAAACTAAAAATATGATAATTCCATTTTTACATAACACTGTATGCGAAGGAGTTAACATGGTAAAGGTTATAAGATGGCATACTATTTACAAATTGCAGAATGTGATAAGCACAGCAAAACTTTAAGAAAAAGTCTCTACAGGATAGTACGTTGCCTCTAAACAATTTATGTTTTTAATTTTTATTATATTTTTTAATTCAGATTTTTAAAAAAATTAATGCTTTTCTTATATTTTTCGAAGTATATTATTATAGTAAATATTTTTACATTACTTCAAATTCTAGAAATTAGCTTTTTAGTGACGCAGTTTTTATTTCCATATATTTCTGATCGCTTATTTTTAAAAAAGTATATTATTTACTATTATATAATGCGTTTCGTAGTGTTATCACAAATATAATTAAGAATAAGTTTTAAAAATAATTTAAAGTGAAACAAATCAAACCTAATTACATGACAACTACGGTTCGAATCATTTTTCCATTTTTTCGAATATATTAAATTAATTGACTAAATTTTTTGGATAAAAATAGCATAAAAAATGCAAATTAGTTTTCGTAACTCTTTAGATAGCATTAGATAGTGACTAAGTAGTTCCAGTTACAAATTTTTGCTGATATGTTCTTATTCTTTTTATAAATATTATTCTTATATTAAATATTATTTTTAAATATATTTCTCAATGCATCAAATAGGTCTACAAGAAGATTATGTTTCAGTTCAAAGTTTGACTTTGCAAACGTAACGAAAATTTCTGGAATTACTGATTTGTAAAAGTGTATTTAAGAATTGTTTATTAGAACCGATTCATCAAATGAATTCAAAAAATAACAGAAATTCGAATTCATTTGAAGTATTAATCTTCCAATCTCTGAATAAGGAATTCGTTGGTTCATGTTGGTTCGTTCGTTGGTTCATTCAGCAAAAGAAAAATGTTAACAATTCTGTTAAGAAAAATTTTAAATAATTCTGATTCAATTCTTTACTATCGCTTTCTAATCTCTTCTTCAAAAGTAACATTAAAAATCCAATGATATTTCGCCTGAGAAATGGTGTTTGAAGAAATTTCAAGTCCAACAACAGGCATTCGAAAGTTTGGTTGATAAAACACCCACTAATTCGAAAAATTCCTAATCGAACAAAAGGGGATATAGATGTACTTAAAGAATGGAGGAAATGAGTTAAAGGAATTAGAATCACAAAAGGATCGATGGAATGGTATCTGAAATGAAAACGAAGGAATTCCAATTACTCCTTTTGAAATCGAATTCCTAAATTATCCATGCACTTAATATCTTTAATTATCTTTACTGCTCTCTGCTCTTTCTCTTTCTCATCTGCTTTGTATTCATAAGATTGAAATCGGATATTGCTATGAAATATTACATTTATGTCCTTCTGTCAAAGTTCTATATTGTTTCATCTCCATATAATCAAAGAAAATATAACTCATTTTTAAAGTTGGCCAATGACAAGCTTTGAATGGTAGGGAAGAGAAAAAAAAAACCTCAATTGGCCGCGTGCCAAATTAGAGATGTAAAAGTCTTAGCCCTGGCATATCTAAGCTAAAAGGAAGGAGCATTTCCGATGTCCCCATTCAGTGGAATATACACACTGTATGGGGATACATAGTGAAATAGAACTGTTCAGTATGAAACCCCCATTCAGTATATCCCCCACTCGTTGGTTTATTTTTTACCTCTTTTCATCATTTTATGTATTTATTTCTCTCTTTTTTTTCCTTTAATTATCGAATACTCTGTATCCTCACCTATTTTTCTCTTGCTATATCTTTCCTTCATTTTTTTCTTCGTTCGTTTGTTTGCTAATTGGTGAATTTTCAGGCTGTAAAAGTTGCCATATATAATTAAATGTGTTTTTAAATTAATTTGAGGCATACTGTTATTCTGAAGCCTTAATGATTGATCTTTGATTTCTTGATTTTGAATGAAAACATATCTTTCTACTGACGTCTGTATATTTTTTGAGATATCACTACTTCTAGATCTTGTTTGGTAATTAGAGCCTTCCACCCATATGTAACTTTTCCAGGAATTTGTTTTTTATCTCTACTTATTTTTATTTTCCTCTCCTAGTTATAATAATTATTTTCGTGGGCTATTCCAGTAGGTGAGGACAATGTTTTTCTAATTTTGAATAATGTCATTCAAACAGCTGTTTAGAATTCAATATTAACAATTTTTGGACTATAATAAAACTTCATTTCTGTATTCTTTAATTAGCATCTATATTCTACTATATTCTTTAACTTTAACTTCCTATTCCTAACCATATTTATATATTATATTAATAAAATTATTGTATTAATTTATTCTCAAACAAGTTTCCTCTCTTTAGATATAACATCATATCCTGTTATTGATTTTAAAGAGCTTAAAATTAGATTTTTGTTAAAATATTTAATTGGTAATATCTAATTGTAAAACCTTTCTCTAACAGCAACCATTTATCACTTTTTTTTCCATAAAAGTGGTTCCATTTGCCCAGTTACAACATTAAAATTCTGTTAATTTTACAGACCATAAATTTTATGGAACTAATGTTGAGATAAAATTACAATCTGAAAGCACTTCTCATTAAGACGACTCTTTACTTTAATTGTTTATTTCGAAATTTAAATTCACATATATTACCTCGGACTTCTAAGAATTTTATTAGTCTTGTAAGTCTTCTGAAGTAAAATTCTTTTGTAAGGTTTCTTGTTCTGAATATTCAGAATCCCTCTTTAACTTTTCGTAATTGATATTCCTCAGGAAGACGAACGGTTGCTTCAGATATTCAAATCGTGCTTAGCATATATTTTGAAGAGTATAAGGGATAAAATATAATCTAAAATTCTCAAAAATTCCGCAGTTCATTTTTCTGTAAATTATATGATTATAAAAAGTATTTTAACATTCCATTCTGTTTTTTTTTGTATTAATAATTGTTTTACTGTTAATGAATGTTAAAAAAAACAAGGTAATAAATTATGCTCAATTAATATTAAGAAATAATTTCAAAGACTTTCTTGATATTCCTTTTATTTAAATAATACTTTACAGTGTTCTAGAAATCATTTTTGAAAAATCTTTTAAGTTTATATGTTTACATCTTCTCTAACAAATTTTTCTGTATATTTTAAATTTATCTGCTAAATTTCAAATTAAATTTTATTACACATATTTTGACATTTCATCCCATTTCTAAACATATTTCTTTAATTTTCAATTTGTTGCTTGTATTATTATCAAACCCAGAACAAAATTAAATTATTTTTTCAAACTTTGATGGCATTTTCATATTTATTACTATTTACATTAATTCAAACTGCCAATTTTATTTAATTCGAAAATGTCCGAATACCAATTTATTTATCTTTTTGGGTTTAATGTTAATATTATAATAACAATTATAAGTAATTATAATTAGTAAATAAAATTAGCAGAGACAAAGATTATGAAATTATTGATAAGAATTGGAGATTTGCGATTAAAAGGAAAATTTGTCGATTTGACAAACGTTATAAAACTATACTTTTTTATTATTAATAGTTTTTTAATATATTGAAAAATAAAATAATTTATTCCATTTAATTATGAAATTTCATCTGCATTGTAAAGTTGCTTGAATTTACTACAAAAAAAAGAATTAAATCGTGTCTGGGAAGACGAAGAATGTCATCAGCTGAGAACAATTTTAGAAATAAAACTTCCCACGTGCGCTCAAAAAGTGTGAAGAAATTATATCAAATTTTTCCTTGTGTTGTTTTCCACATTTCCTCTCACGTGCAGGCATTAGCTGATCTCCGCAGATGTAAAACTCTTCTCATGCTATCATAAAACCTCCATATAATGAGTTAAAACCTAACAAAACAAACCGAGCCTTGTTTGAGAATTATTCAGCTGTCCTTGTTGATTCAGAGATTCGTCACCCGAATACTAAATGAATTCTTAAAGAATGGAGCTAGAAGTATTGGCACCTTCGTGCGCTGTCGTTTATCAAGTGATCTGGAATACGAATCTGCATATACTTTTACTATTTATTTTCTTTTTTTTTCCTAGTCGCGTTGCTTAATTAAAATACCATTTCGAGGTCGAAACTTACTTCGTTTGTTTGCTCTTAACGGTCTTATAGGTGTAACGAATTATTCATTAGAAATGGCTTAGTGGTTCAACAAAAAGATTCATCTTGGTTCTCCGAACTTGTAGGAAACTGAGTTTTTGCAGGTTTTTAAATACTTTTAAGCAACTTTTATTTCATCATGCTTGTGAAAATGGAATTTCCATAATGGATTTTTCACTCACTTCCATGTCATTTTAACCCTTTGCACTCCGATGGTGCCTCTGACTCGCCATTCACGATTGTGCATTATTTTGACGTTTTATTTATTTATTTTTCAAATTTTATTGTTAAAAACGCCTACATAATGGTTAAGAGATGTAGATTAATTTTTCAAAGAAATTCGACTTTAAAGAAGTATATATATTTATTTTTCGTAGCAATAAACAAATATTTGTATTAGGGGAATAATTTTGCATCTAATTATTTTTCAGAGTGCAAAGGGTTAATGATTGGAAGTTTATACTTTGTGAATTCTCAATGATAAAAATTATTTTAAAATTTTCAGAACTCAATTATCAGTTAAAAATTAATTTAATTAGAGTTTGGTAGTCACATGAAACGTCATCAAATGTTAGTCAATTAGTACATCATTTGAAATGAATGATGAAAAATGATTAAAAGAAAGAATAATCGCATTTTAATGCACTAATAATAGTGTATGCTTAATTTTTAATAGGTTTTTCAGCTTACCATGTTTTACAGAAAATAGAATTTTTTTAATCTATTTTTTAATCTTTTTTTCTAACGTGCTAGAATTCTCAAACGTTTTCTTTTATTTTAGTTTTTTACCCAATGACAGTACAATTTCTTAATGTTTCCGTAAATTCATTTTTAATTAGATTGTTTATTATTTTAATTTCGATTTTAATCAAGAAAGAATAAATTATTCAGGTACAGTAGCTGCAAGCTTTCCTGACAGAATTAAACAAAAGCATTCTTCCAAGCTTGAGCATTCACCCGCTATATTATAATTTTACAATCAAAATATGTAAAGATATAAACTTAGAAAGAAAATGAGGATAAAAAAAATCATAAATATAAAAAAACTCAAGATATAAACTTTCATTAATATGTTGAAAAGTAAAAAAAAAATCAACACTAAAATTATGAAAGCTTGAAGTACTGAAAGTATTGCCAGAAGGCAATTAAATTATAATGAGCTTCATAAGAATGGAAGTTGATAAACATACAATAAAAAAATTTAAATATCCTGAATGTAATTGGAATTCCAATTTAATTACCACATTCCTATTTTTATTCTCTTTTACAATTTTTATTCCAAAATCTTTTTTTTTTCATGTTGTAAAGGGATTTT
>JAOUZG010042725.1:4569267-4671398 GCA_026289955.1 Argiope argentata
TCTAGGTGGCGCAGCAGTTCCGGTTACAGTCAATAGTGGCTGCTACAATCTCCCCCTCTGTCTCTGATGACGTCCCGACGAAGAGACAGGACTAAAAGTATTGGGAGGTCTTTTGACAGTCTGTGTTATCTGTTGTGGCTTTTTGAGTTTCTGGGCAAGGTGATTTGATGTAGTTGACTCGGGCACACAAGGAGGTTGTTGAGTAGTAATACGTGGTGGCACGACAGATTTTGGCGGTCTACCTCTTTTTCTAAGAGGGACAACTGGAGAAGTATCCACATCTCTGAAGGGCGAAAGAGCAGATGTATGGTAGGTCGCTATCGGTTCGGATGGCTTATCAAGGCTGGCTATCACATATGAAGTAGGAGACTTCTGGGTGAGGATCAAGTATGGTCCGTCCCGTTTTGGAATAAATTTTGAAGTTTTTTTTTGTTTTTGGTGTTACTTATGGGGTGCAAAGTAACCCAAACTTTATCACCAGGAGAATAAAAAATTTGACGTCGGTTTTTGTCGTAGTATTTTTTTCGTTGATCTTGTTTTATTTCGATACGTTCTCGTATGACATTTGTAATGTTTGCAAATCTTTTCAAGTACGGTGCGATTTCTGGAACGAAATTATCGTTTTCGACAACAGTCCTAAAATCTTGAACTACATCGTCTACAGTTCTTAATTCTCTTTCGAATTGCAGGAAGGCAGGTGTATGTCCTGTAGTATCACAAACAGCTGAATTCATAGCAAAACGAATGTACGGGAGTTTTTCTTCCCAACTATCGTGGTCGTTTCCCACAAGAATAGCCAATCGAGGTTTTAGATCACGATTTTTCCTTTCTACAGGATTAGCCTGAGGATGATAAACTGGAGTAAGACACTGATCTATTTGAAGAACAAAACATATTTGTTGGAGGACGGCGCTAATGAATTGTGGGCCATTATCACTTATAATACGTCTGGGAATACCATATCTTAGAAATACTTCTTCTATCAGTGTGATTGCACATTCTTTCGCAGTGGCTGATTCCAGAGCAAACAGTTCTATCCAGCGGCTTGCGCAATCTTCAATGATAAAGATCCATCGTTTACCAGTAGCGCCTTGGGGTAATGGTCCAAACAAATCAATTGAGAGTGTCTCAAATCTTTGAGATTGGATAGGTGTCCTTAAAAGTCCAGCAGGTTTCAAATTAGTAGACTTGTACCGAGCACATTCCGGGCATTTCTTTACATATGCAGCAATGGAAGACCGCATTCCTATCCAGTAATAGCGCTGGGCTATTCTATGATAAGTTCCATCTTCACCATAATGACCTGCAGTAGGTGCATCATGGTATTGTTTTAACACGTTTGAAATTTCATGAGATGGAACAACAAGTTGTGCCTCTTCTGTATCTGCATCAGGAACAAAGCGATAGAGGACTCCTTGGTTCATCAAATACCCTCTTCCGGTCCAGTTTACAAAATTTTCATCTTTAGGTGATGATTCAAAGCTTTCAATTATTGGACGCAAATTATCATCTTTCAATTGAGAATCACGCATTTCCTTTGAAGTTCTCGCAGGCATGTCTGCTATCACAATATTACAAATTTCACGAGAGGAAATTTCTTCTTCGCAAACTGGCCGTGAAAGCATATCCGCAATGACGTTTGCTTTTCCAGATACATATTGAACTTTCAAGTTGAACGATTGAATTTCTAAAGCCCATCGAGCAAGTCTTCCTGTGGGGACTTAAGAGTCAAAAGCCATTTCAAAGGTTGGTGGTCAGTTGCCACTGTTACTTCTGAACCTTCTAAGTAACCACGGAACTTTTTGAGGGCCCATACGACAGCCAGAGCTTCTCGTTCTGTAGTTGAATAGTTGCGCTCTGCTTGAGAAAGCAATCTGCTAGCATATTCAATAGGGTGTTCTTCAGAGCCTGAGCCTTGAAGTAAACAAGCACCAAGGGCATAATTACTAGCGTCTGTCCGAAGAACGTATGGTTTATTTCCATCAGCTTGCTTCAACACGGGAGGTGTTACGAGACAAGTTTTTAAGTTATAAAAAGCATTTTGCTGGGTGAAACCCCATTCCCATGAAGCTTTTTTCTTTGTAAGATCACTAAGAGGTCGTGATATTTCTGCAAAGTTAGGAATGTATCTGCGGAACCAGGAACATGTTTGAAGGAAGGATTGTACTTCTTTAACATTTTTGGGAGGTGGCATTTTCTGAATGGAGGAAACTTTTTAGAATACCATGATAGAAAAGTTTGAGATGCGTCCATGCCCGTTGCTTGAGCTTTACTGGTGTTTTCGAGGTTTGCGCTCAATAGTCTAGGTGGCGCAGCAGTTCCGGTTACAGTCAATAGTGGCTGCTACACCATTATATAAGTTGAGGGGGGAAATCGAGATCGATAGAGAAGTCTCATGATTGTTTTAAACCAGTTTAAACTTTTTAATGACTTAAATTAGTTAAGATAAATAATGACTTAAAAATAATCATGTTCTTACTTGAAATTTGCATCATAGATTTCATTTTCTTTTTCATATTTATTTATTTGTTTATTTTAAGATGTTTTGTAAGAATCCATTCATTAGATTTTTAAGAAATATCTTTTTTGAAGTACTTGCGGTTTTTGTGGTTGGTTGTGGTGGAAATCTTTTAATTTATTTCCAATGATGTCATGCATAATTTTTCTTCTCAATTCTGGGGATTTAAATACAATTCTCTGAAAGTTATACAAAACAAAAACAAGTCAGTTGGTTGGCATTCTAAAACCTAGTCGTACGAGTTACAGCTACCAAATCCTTCACAAATAAACATTAGAACTTGCCCTAAATGTGAAAATGTACAGCTAGAAACAAATTTTTTCACCCTCTTTTTTTTTAATTTAAAATTTATTAAAAAGTAATCAAAATTTTTGTCATTTTTCCTCGCTTATTTCTAAAACATTAATTCACAAAAATTGTTTTTACGCAATTTTTTAAAATTTAGTAATTAGTGTTTTTAATGACACAAACCTAGACACTACTTAATTTTTGTCTGAATTTTAAAAAAAATTTAGAATATTTTGGATTATGCTAGAAACATTTTTAGCATAATTTTAATAAAAAATAATTAAGTTTCATTATTGCAATGAAATTCAAACCGTTTTCAGTATTTTATTATTAGTAGTATATTATTTTTCAATATTTATTCGCTTTTTTTCTTCCTTTGTTGAAATATGAGTAAGAAAAAAACTTGTTTATTATATGAGAAATTTACAAAAGGGATATGCTTTGGAGATTTATTAAAAGTTTTGATGAAAGGATCTATCAAGTTTTGTATGCAAATTTCTCAAATTAAATGAAAATTAAATGATTTCAAAATAAATGAAATCTTAATAAATTTATTACAAATATTAAATTTATATAATATATAATAAATATTACTTATAAATTACTAATATATATAATATTACTTAAATATTACTAATTTACACTTAAGGAAATTAATAGCCATTACTATATAGTAATGAATTACTTAGTTATCGTTTGTTTTGCTCAGGTTTACTTTTTGTTTGCTCTATTAAACAAGTTTTATTTAAATAAAAACTTTTTTGAATAATTTAATAAAATAATAATCTCTAAATAATAATATGTTCAATAATTTAATGGATATTATTGTACAAAAGACATTTTGGCGCCACTTCAAACTGCGGAAAATAAAATTTTCTTTAGCAATTTGTTACCACTTTTTTTCAATGCAATTATATTTTTATTTTAATTCGTTCTAAAAAATATTTTAGCGTTATTTCTCATTGTTTAACACAAATACTTTGCAATGATATTCAATACATTCTTTTGTGTGTGCATTTGCTTTATTGTTAAGTGTAACTTTCAAAAGGGATGTGAAGATACGACAGTTGAGTCTAAAGTATTATCACTGTGTGCTATTTCGATTTAGAAGTGTGAACTACCTTTAATTTTTTATTTATTTATTTTGTTTTTGTTTTTGTTTTTTGGAAAAAAGGAAAGTTTTTTTTTCCTTTTGGCCATAATTAATGTCTCGGATTTTACGTTTCGGTCCCAAATTATTCCAAACTTTAGTTCTGAAAATCTGATCGCTTTAGACGTGCAATAATTGTTGAAAATATTTTTTCAAAATAATTTTCTTTAATAAACACTAATTTGACTTCGAAGGTTGAGAGACAACAATTCTAGTGAAAGTCAAACACCTGTCTCACTCCATTGTCCTCGTGATAAATACCTGTCCCAAAGCCGTTGTATGATCTGCACGACCTTGACTGCGGTATCAGATCAAACGTGACTTTAAGAATGTGAATTCTGAATTTTAAAAGTCAGGAAATATCCGTTTTAAGGCTGTAGAAAATATTTTTGGGCTTCAATTTCACAACTATATTTTTCATAAAGATATGTGGCAGAACGTTTACATTGAGATTGTTTAAATATTCAGCTTTTTCCTTAATTCCCGTGATAAATCCCAAAGATTTTGTATAAGCTGCATGACCTTGACTGCAGTATCAGATCAAACATGGCTTTAAGTGAATGTGAATTCTGAATGACAAAGTTATTAAATATCCTTTACCGTTGTGAAAAATATTTTAAGCTTCGACGTAGTGATTATATTTTTCAAACTTGTAATTTTTAAGGATTGCATTTTTCAATATAGCTAATTCAATTGTTTAAATCTTCAATCTTTTTCATAACCCTAAATTCTTGTCAAAAGAATCATTTTTACAAAGCGAGCTTAATATTTTCAAGAATAATTATTAAAATAAATGAAGAATTCATTCGCAGTTTTAATTTAGCCTTCAGGAACTTAATTTACATATTTTAAAAGTTTTTCATAACTTCTTCAGTGGTATAGACATTTTGTTGTCTTAAGAACTACACATAAAATCGGTATATTTATTTTTTACATTTTAACATACTAACTTAATCAAAATTTTACTTATTTTTTATTGTTATTTAAGTAACCAAGTGAAAATACACATGTTTTATTTATTTTTTATGACTTAGATTATTCAGCATTCTTGTTTATACACATTCAATAAGCAGATATTTGGTGCTTATAAATATTAGTACTTGGAAGACCACGTTTAGCTCTGCAGGGTTTTTTTAATCATGTGAGAACATGATGTTGTTTGGTTAGGATGTTTTGATATCTCCAAAATTTACAGACAGAAAAGATTTTTACTAGCTTTTACCAGTATTGCCTTATTATTATGTATGTTTTTTTGAAAGTGGAGGCTTTTTTAAAAGGTTGACCTGC
The DNA here is from genome assembly GCA_026289955.1 of Argiope argentata. Lineage (NCBI taxonomy): Eukaryota > Metazoa > Arthropoda > Arachnida > Araneae > Araneidae > Argiope > Argiope argentata. Next base: position 4,574,511 of record JAOUZG010042725.1, read on the forward strand.
TTTTACCAGTATTGCTTTATTATTACACATGCTTCTTTGATAGCAGATGCGTTTTTAAAAGGTGGACGAAGAACTATGACACCATAGCTATTTTTTCATCTCAAAATCGGTCAAGATCCAAAACTTTGTTTGCCAGCTAGAAAAATTGAAAACGAAAGTTTAAAAAAATTATCATTTCATATATAGAGAGAGAAGGGGGTAGAGACCGATATTGAAGTCTCGTGATTGTTTCAAACCGGTTTAAATTGGCTAATGTCTTAAATTGATTAATATAAATAATGAGAAGAATTAATAATGATCTTACATGATAACTTGAAATTTACGATCAAAGATTTAATTTTTTATGTATATATTTTTTGAAAATTGTAAATGAAATTTTACCCCTTATTTAAAATTAAAAACGAAATCGAATCGAATTACAAACACGAGATCAAACAAGAAAAAAAATGCATGAGAATCCAAAAATCACAACTCCAGTTCTAATATGCTTATTCTGATCAAGTACAGTTACATGTCAATAAGCAGTTATTAAAAAAATTCAGAAATGACACCTATATAGATAAACTCAAAAAGCGAAAGCTTATCTAAATATAAATTTGATTCAAACCGTTAGAAATAAATTAATATCGATACAAAAATTCCTAGTTTTAAAAAAATGAATAATTTCCTAATATATTATAATTTATAAAATGTGTAATGTTTACAAATTTATTGATTTAGCAACTTCACTGATGCTATTTTAAATCGACCTGAACACGCCCCTTCTCAACCATGCGGCTCTGAGATCTACCAATGAATTTCATCTTTTGCACTAAAGATAGTTTGTCTTCTTGTGAATGGTTTTCAAATGACTAGTTAAATGCATTGCCCATAATTTCTGAACGCCAACTCTGAACTCTGAACTCTTTTAGTCGCCGTTACAACTGACATATATGCCATGTTTTTTAAAACTTTTTTTATTTCTTTGCTATAAATTATATAATTTGTTTTTTAAAGAAGGATATTTTATCTTTTTTTAGAAATCGGAAAATCCAGAATGTCAGGTCACTTAAATCTGGCATTTTATAAAATAGGGAATTTGCATAGTTATTTTTTTTTTCAATTTTGTTACTTCAATATTGACTTATACATGTAGGATATCCCACAGAATCATTTTGTTTTGCTATCATTTGATTGTGTTGTCCCATTGTAAGACATGATTCAAAGTGAGAATTGTAAAAGATTAGATAATTTCCCAGTGGACGATCATTTTAATTAATACAGCATTCCAGATCAACGCCATCTGTCGAGCTTGCGAAACACAGACACATAACGTAATATAATGCCATCCTGTGTCCCTGGTGCCTATAACGCTAAGTTATTTAACCAGTTGGATGAGAACAAGATGGGAGAAAGAGAAGGGGAAAAAAAGAAGAAGAAAAAAGGAAAAATTTGTTAAAGGAAAAAAAAGAGAGAGAGGCGATAACCCATTCAGGGATTTCCAGAGAGAATGCCATCGGTGTCAAATCTTACACGAATCTGCTCAATTTTTTCTGAAGTTATAATAGATTAGACAAGAATACTGAAACAAATGGTGATTATGGGTTGAACTTACAGGAGAGTCAGGTTACCAACTGATAAAGCGGGGTGGGGGATTGACAAATTAAATTGTGAACATATGTATGGCAAATAAACAATCACTATAGAGTCAGGAATACGTAGCGTCCATCTGGGGCCTGGGGTCTTGATTTCCATCATGAGATTCCACTTTTGAGAGACTTCTTAAGTTATAATTTCGATTGATTTTCACAAGGAGAATTCTTGTCTCAACTATTGTAGGTCCTGAAGAGATCTTGGTATTTATGAATATGGTTTACTATGGAGTTGATTTTGCCGCGTGAAAGGGTATTTGATTCAACTCTCCTGTACCATTCTTCTTCGAGACTTCTTTCTGGCTTTCTCATGTGCCATGAGAGAGTGAGTAGGCATTCTGTGGCATAGTGAATTGGAGATCCTATTTCCCCACAGCTACAGTAAGGAGAGTTGGCTAGATGGAATCTGTATAGGTATGTCGGGAATGGGCCTTGTCCAGTGAAGAAAAGGACATTCGCTCTGTCCAGTTGGCAGCATTGAGAGAAACTTTTGGTATTATGTTATATATGGAACGACCTGTTTCGCCTTCTTCCTATTCCTTTTGCCATCCTTCCATCATATCGGTTTGGCAGATGTTCTTCAGATGAGATCTTGGAACACTGACACAACTAATATTCATACAGAGGCCTATTAATCCCCATTCGATAAAGATGCTTTCACGCATTCGCACTCGCTAACTATGCGGTAAGTTGTTTCAGTCGCATAATGCATTTTTTTTTAGATTCCTAGCGTCCTCCGAGAGGGAATTAACTAACTTTCTGTCTCTTTCATATCTAAAAGTTTTAAACCATTTCCTATTTCCTTGTAAATACTCCCCCACCTGTAAACTTTTCCCTTTAACTTTAAATAAATTCTTTTATTTTTAAGAAGTCTATTTATCCTTCATTTGCATTATTTAAATCTTAGTTTTGAAACCTAATCCGTAAATATTTTTTTTAACCTAGACACCTCACCACTAAAAACCCCGCTATCTGAAGAGTCTAACATTTTTTGGAAGATTTGGTTAGACTCCCACTTACATACCAAAAAAGATTTTCTTCTGATTAGAATTATATAATAAAATTATGTAAAGATATCAAAAATTCCTTTTCGTCATCGTATTAAGTTTCTGACGGTCATGCTTTCTTATCAAGAATTTTGAACTTAGTATCGAATAAATTTCACAACCAATAGCTTATTCGAGTTACAAAAATCTACTCTTTCAATTTTTTTCTCCGATTTTATCGCGTCCATCTCTTTAATATGTGTTTACACTGCATCATTTTTTTAAACATTTTTTTGCACAGTTTATATGTTTTTCGTCTCCTTAACCTTTTGTCAGACATTATAAACATACGAGACTAAGAAGTGATAAGATATCAATCGATAACATAAAGTTTATGAAAAATTGAATCTGTCCTTCTATATACTCTAATGATTCATCAACTTTGTAATCTTGAGTTGATGTCTACAAGGTAAGATTCAAGGATGAAAAGTCAATGTCATTTAATATGAACACATGTTAAAAATATTTTCCAGATTTAAATTCTGTATCTCGATTTTTTTTAAAAAAAGCTTGTCATGCTTTTGTAAAGATATTTCGAGTATAAAGTTTAAATAATATTTGATTTCATCAATTATTACTTAATCATGATTTTAATTTTTGATTGCTTGTCATCAAGAGAATAAATACGCTTATTTAAAAAAAATGCTCACGTTTTGTGATTTAATTAGTTTAGTCTGTCGATAAAAATCACGAATTTGAATCGATAATTGCCAGAAGCCTGATGTTTTTAAATTATTCTCTTCTAATTGTAAACACCTTCAGCGTAGCACGAGTCACAAAGAATTTTACAAGATGATTTCTGAAAACTGATGATAGCATTTCGAAATCGGATGGCAACGATTGTTTAAAGGAATTTTAAAACGATGAGTGTTTAAAAAAAACGTAACGATAATATTATATAAATGATGTTATATAATAGAATTCTGGTTTATTGAAAGTAATTGAATTTCATCCTTAATAGTTGTTCTTTTTTTTAAATAGAATTGGGCTTGAAAGAAGGATTGGACTGGGTTAATATACAAGACATCGAACTATTTGAATAATAATTCATAAGAATTTTTTTGAATTTATTTAAATTTTCAGACATTTTTAATTCATCCAGTCATTTAATAAACAAATAAATTGAGCTACTTCAAAAAAAGAAAGAAAGAAAAAGAAAAATGAAATCTAGGAAGCAAATTTCAAGTTATCATTTGAGAACATTATTAATTTTAAATCATTATTTGTCTTGATTTAATTTAAGACATTAAGTAGTTTAAATCAGTTTAAAAAAGCAATACTGGTAAAAGCTGGTCAACCTTTTAAAAACGTATCTACTTTCAAAGATTCATACATAATGTAATAATTCACTGGTGATAACAGGTTAAAAAATGCAATCAAAAGATGTTGAGGAATGTTGTTAATTATGTTCATTACCTACTCAATTTTCAATTATTCGTTCCCTTCAATTATTCAAAAAACCCAACGAAAACAACATCATGCTCTCACATGATTAAAAAAATCCCGAAAACCAACTTCAGGTTTTATTTTAATTCACTTCTCCGTAAACAGCAAAATTCCAAAAATTGCTTCAGCTACTTCAAAATTTGAATTAAATGCGATAAGCAAATGCTGTCGAAAATGCTCAATTTTGTGTACTTGACATTTCATATTAATGATTTCAAAATGCACAAAAATCAATACAATTATGAAAAAAATAAGAAAATGACAGCCTTATGCAACATTGAATTTTCTCTCAACTAATATAGAACATTTTGCTAATGCATTTTCATTTTTTCATTATTCATTTTTAAATGTAGGAAAGAAAATGCTTATGAATTATTACTCAATCTATTAGTTTAAAAACCAATTTACGAAACTAACAACCGCTCCTACAGCAATATATTTTGATAAACCCTATTGTTTTTGAATCTACAATGAATAATAAATGCTTATCTAATGATCTCTCTTACTATTTTCTTTCCTTGCTTTAAATGCCGTGCATGTTTTTGTAGACTTATTAATTGTTTTGCAAAATTAGAATAAATGGTTAAACATCAATTCTGTTTCAAACAGCATAAAGAATAATTATATCTTTAGTTAATTTTCATTCTTTTTTACAAAATAAAAGATTGCCAGGAAATGAAAAATATTAGAATGAAATTAATATGGACTAACTTACGATAAAAATTAGATTATTAATTGATTTAAATTAGATTTTGCACATTGTCCCATCCATGAAATTTCCATATATGAAAAAAAAATTACATTTTGTAACTTTTTCAGCAATATATTGTGAAACTATACAGTATAAAATGTAATTATTTACACTATTTAAGGTATTTTTACAGTATATTTCTATCTTTAATTATGTAAAATTTAGCTACTAATTCAAGATCAAAGTAGCTGTCTTACATAATATATACAATACAGATTTCAAATGATTTACTTGAAGTTATAACCTACTGTCTTTGGCGACAAGTTGGTTCGTAGATTTTATTTGAAAATGTTTGTTGTGGTTACTTTTAATTAAATTCCTTGTGAATAACTTAATTTTCGTAGTTCAACCGAGAAAATACTTTTAAGCATCAAATTGTGTTATTTTAATATTCTCACACCTATTCATTATTTATATGAATTAGCCTGATTGAATCAAAACCCTTGATATCATGATACTATTAAAAGATAATTTCTCAGATTATCTATTTCTCTAACTTTCGGGTAACTGTAACTTTGCTCTTATTCCTTATGTAACTTATGCAGATATTAAGCTGTAAGAACCTTTCTTTCAACAAGAAAGAATATCAAGTTTTCAAAATTTAAAACAATGTGGAAATCATTTTTGCCCTTTGATAATCACTATAGTTTTAGTGAAAAAATTATCGAAATGTCTTTAAATGTTTTTATTAATTAATATTTAATTAATTTCTTAAATCACTTCTTAAATGCGCATTTCTACTTTCGAAATGAATATATGTGCCAAATTTGTTAATGCTAGACCTAACGCCGCCGAATAAATAATGTCTACAATGCCTAATAAATGTATCTGTATGGCTCTCTGCGTTCCAGAGAGCCATTACACAGACACACACATTCATCTTTATTATTAGAAGAGAAATATATTAAAAAGAATAATAAATACAAAGCGGATGCTGTTTAAATTTATAGATGTGTCACAAATATTACATAAAATATATACGTTTTTTTCAAATACACAGATTTATGAGAACTTCAGAGTTGGTTTGCGTCATATATCACAGACATCATTACCCGATTTTTCTACCTTTTCTTTTAGTGGGAGTATTGTTTGGCGGTGATGATATGTTGAACTGTAAGAAGAGGAAAAGCTAACAATGAAAAGGCGGAATTAGGGTTATCTTTTTGACACTTCTTGGCCTTGCCTTCTTTGAGTCATGCAAATGCGGTTATCTTTATTACAGCTATTTATTGCCCTATTGTAGATGTCTATTTACATTCTGACACAATATTAAAATGGCTGGTACTTAGTTTTGAAGTTGTGATTTGAGTAACTTAGTCTGTAGTGTTATTTTCTCAAAAAATGAGTATCCAGACTTAATTTTTTTATTGATGTTTTATATCATGGTTCATGATTCATATAATTAAAAATATATATTGATCCTCTAGTAATATCAACAGCGATAAATAAAAAAGTTTTTCTGAAAAAAAAATTATTTAGAAATTTGAGTTTAAAAAACTCACTTTGCATTTGATGAACGAGAAGAGGAGGCAATTATAAATATTAATTTCATTATTTCTTAAAATTAGTATTGCTAAAGAATATTTCATGAATTATTCTGAATAACATCAGAGTTTATTTGCATTTCTGTAAAAAAGGGTTACAAAATAATAACTAAAAAATAAAAAATACTATGCAGTCTGTGAGAAATAAATAACATATCGTTCTCAAAGGAAATTTATAAAAATAACTCTGAAAAAAATTTCAAATTATCCATTTATATTTATTTTTCATAACTTAATTCTGTAGATAAGAATTTATCTTCAATGATTTCCACGCATCACTCTATGAATATTATTATTTTTTTCAATTCTAGTAATAAAGCAAGTACATTTCAATTTCGTTATTGTTATAAATTTCGAGTCATAAACCCCCAAAATTTTCAATCTCTGAGCATTGACCACTGCGTTATATTTTATTCGCAAAGTTCTACCCCCCCCCCCCAAAAAAAAACTATCTGTCTATCTTCTGGGTAATTATCATGTGAGAATATGATGTTGTTTTAGTTTGAGGTTTTTGAAGCCACAAAATGCATAGGCAACAAATTGGTGATTTAACGCTTTTGAGGTATCAATATTTAGCTTTTAAAGTTATTAGAGAATAATGCAAATGGTTACCACATTTGGCATTCAATTTAACTCCAACTATAGTTGCAACTTGATTTCTACATTATTCATTCTCTAAATTCTTATGAATTGTCTTAATTAGTTTAAGTCATTAACCAGTTTAAACCGTTTAAAACAAGCACGAGACTATCAGATTACGCATGCATCATTATTTAAAAAAACAATGGCTTATTTCCTCTCAAAATAGGTAAAGCTCTAAACCTTTGTTTCCAGCTAGAATAATTGAAAATGAAAGTTTAAAAAAATAACATCATATACATATAGAGAGAGGGGGGAGGATACAGACCGAAAGAGAAGTCTCGTGATTGTTTCAAATCGTTTTAAACTTGTTTCCATAATGTGAATCATCTATTTAATTGTGAGTTAACTCTAACAAGAAGGTGGATAACTAAAAAAGTATAGAAACAAATATATCAAATTTAATATTGTTACAAACATTGTAAATATTTGTATCAGTCTTGAAATATCTCAGAGAGATCTGAAATACTCAGATTCTTGGTCGAAAGTCACGCAATTTAGTCGTATTTTACCTTAAGACGGCATTTACAACGATTTGGCGACTTGGCGATCTTTTAGCAAGATTCTTGGCGAGTTGGTGAGAGAATTGGCAAAAAAATAGATAGTTCTGGAAAATCCCATCATTTAAGTTCTAGGATTATTAGTAAGCGAGATAGTCTAGATTCTTCCAGAACCTTGGCGAAAATCCTAGATTTTCACGCATAATCAGGTATAAACACTACCACCCGATTGATCAAGATGGTTTGAAAGTAGTGAAGACTTGAGTGTTAATCTAGTGAACAGAAGCTGTTATCTGCCTGAGGTATTAGAGACCTCTGTGTTTGGAATATGTTGCCTGTTGTATTAGCTGAATTGGAGCTGTGACTCGTAACTCCTGTAATTTTCTGCATGTTCTGGAGATTTCTACGAATAAACGTATTGTCATTTTCGAGAGATTGTTTTATCAATTCCCTATCTACTCGAACCCCGAAACGCTGTGATTTGTGATTTTCTTACTACAGTTGCAGTTTTGTGTCTAGTTTTTGTTTCTATCGTTAGAAAATAAGGCATCCAAAGCATAAATTCGATTTTCAGAGAATATTTAACATGGATTAATAGCCAAAGAGCTTTCCAATGATCTCATAATAGACTCAATAAAGATGGTGAATTCAAGCTAAAAGTTAATATAACGTTATTGCACTTCAATTTCATGCAAGACATTCCCTAGTATAACTGTTGAAAACTGACTGATTACGAGATTATTTTTTTAAACTTTGCCGTATCTTCTTGTACCTGGCAACTTGTTTTATGAGTTCTATCTGTTTAAAATTTTTGTGTTCTTTTATGTAATGTTTTTTATGCGTTGTAGTTTTAGATGTTCGTTAATGTAATTAGATGTAGTTAAAGTAAATTAAAAGCTTTGATAAGCTTTTTGAAAAGTATTGCTTTTTATATACTACATTACATGAGTATTAAAAACTAGGAATATTGATCCATTATGGAGTTTGGAGATCGATATCCGATAATAACACCTTTTTTAGACAGTATACAAGAATGTTTTGTGGAAGCCATTCCTGTTTTTTTTTAAAAAAAATTCTCATCTTTTTTTTTAATATTTATTTGTTTATTTTCGTCGTTTTGCTTGCTACTGTCAGTCTGAATTCGTTACCAAGACAACAGGAACAACTGTGTCATACAATTGCGTGAAGCTTTCTATTAGATGACCCATTTAAGATCTATATTCCACTAATAAGTAAATAACACTTTGAAAAGCACGTGAATAAGGATTCACGCGATTTTTCGTGGGAAGATTATCATCTGGGAAACGATTCTGTATTTGTATGTGAGCTGCGAAATATATCAAGTCGTGACTCAGTCTTCAAAGTAGTTACCAATCTCAAAAATAAAGCTTCTGAACAGAAATCCTTTCTAGAATTCATATTCTAATTCTCAAAATCTTCGAATGTTCGTCTTTAAGCTCATCTTTATTGAAATGTCTTCTGATGTTAGTAAAGACTAATCAAAAGACAAGAAAAATGTATTCTTTAAAAACTCTTGGATCAGTTATAAATGTTACTTTCATACAACTTTTATCTTTATACTTTATAACATCATATGTTTTATCTTTATGAATCAGGTTATGTCTTCAATCTTTTGAAAATTAAAATTCTATATTTTTGAAGCATGGAGTCTTTACTTCTCCAAGTATTTTATTTTAAAAAGTTCTATTATTATCTATCATTTCACTTAATGGATATTTTATGAGGAAAAAATAAGCTTATATAGTTTTTATTTTATTCAGAAAAGATTCAAAAAGTAATGTCATATTTTACAACAAAAAATATGTCATGTTAATTCTGTTATAACAGTAAATACATCCTATTTATTGGGAAAAAAATAATCACATGATATTTTATCCACGTGCATTTAATGTCTTTGAAAATTATCAACTTGACCACATCTGCCCAAGGATTATGTGTTAAAAATATTTCGGAATTTATCATTGATAATTTACGAAGGATATCTAATCTATGATTAACGTAGGAAGCAGACTTTATTCATCGATTAAGTAAGATATAAGTTCATCTTCAGCATCTTTGATGAATTTTATCTCTCGATTCATCATCGTCATTCAGATGTCGATAAATTCTCACGCTAATATCGATAAGAAATAAACATTTTAAATGGGCTTTTTCAAAGATTTGTTGCTGAATTCTGGTCTAGGAGTCTACTATCTGACGGGACAATTTTTCGCAACTGATAACAGTCAAGAATTCGCTTACGTTTGAGGTCGTCGATCTTACTGCTTAGAGCAGGAAGTAAGAAAAAGAACATTTTACTCTGAAACTTACTTTAATGTTATTTAGTTTCAGAGTAAAACGTTTTACTCCGAAACTAGATAAAATTAAAGAAAACGTATCTTGAATTAAAATTTATGTGACGATTTTATTAGTTCGTAATAGTCATTCTTATAGAAAATTATTTAATTACTAAGAACAGTAACACAAAAAAAAAATATCACCTTCATATCAAAAAAATATTTAGATTCAAAAATGAAATTGAATATGAGGTTTCGTGGGAAATCTGATAAAGAAATGAAAAAACTGAAAAGAAAAATCTCATGTAAATATCGTTTGCAAAACATTTTAATTTTTAAAAAAGAAAATCATTTTATTCTAATTTAAAATCGTCTTCTTATCCACGTTACGATTAATATTTTTTATATTATTAATAGAAGAATTGTTATAATTGGATTATATTATTAATAGAGGACTTTTATTTTAAATGTGTTTATCAAAACTGTTCAACGATGTTCACTGTTTATGAACTTCTTGATTATTTACAGTTAACATATTAATAAAACTATTAATAAATTTCTAAACGAATGCACTAAAATAATTCTAATTCTTTTAAAGTTAAAAGAAACATAAAGTGATACTATTTTAGCCTGTTCTAAGTAAATTCTGAAGCAATTAAAACATTCAGTTGAACATTATCTGTTGGAACCATCTATAATCTTTAAAAAAGATTTCATTGCATGCTCACTGCTTCGAAAATTACTTTACTATTTTTTTAAAAAATTATTATTATTTTATTGTTCTAAAAATTTCGAAGAATTTCATTTAAATATTAATTTTAGGCCAACATTTTTCGTTTTGATTAATAAAATATTAAAAATATTTTTTCTTCTTTAGGATATATTTTTAATAAAGCACGACACCTTCGCATCAAGTTTTAAAAAAGCATCATATTCCTTTTTATTTTTTTATTTTTTCATAGAATTAAACTTGCCGATATTATGAGTCTTTGGGGTAATTAAAACCGGTAATCGATTTCACATTATTTGCATAATATCTTTCTTCGAAGTTTTGCGGTTTTTTTAATCCCAAACAAAAAAAAATAAGAAAAATTTTAAAGATTAAAAGAATTAACAATAAATTCCAAACCTCAAAGTATGTCAAAACTAGCGAAAATGAAACCGGTGAATTGAATAAACTGGATCAACTTTTCGAAATTAAGACTGCGGAAATATTAATTTGGTAAGTGAAAGCTATAATTCACGCAAGTAATCCGTAAACAATTGGATGAGGAAAGTATGCATTATGTTTGAAATCACGAAATAGGATTTAATTTTAATACTGCTAACTTAAACGCTCTTTTACTGATAATCTGTAGTTTTACATAATAGTTTTAAATTGATCTATTACTTAAGGATATTTGTTGGGTTTCAGAGATTTTTTTTTCTTTCTTTCTCAGTAAAATGTATTGATGTAAAAAAATTTTCTGAGAAAAAGTATACCATAAAAAAGTATACCAAAAATTAACTAGAGTGTAAACATTAAAAATATAAATTTTAGAATAAATATTTAATTTTTTTAACATTATTAGTCAAATTACATTTTTTTTGTTTAGCTTGATAAAAGAATGGTTTTTGAATTCTACTACTGTTTCCAAAGAAAGAATAGTTTTTTTTATCGTTTGCGCTTTTTCACGATTTTTGTTTTTTAATGAATCTAACATTACAAATTATAATCATTATAAATGTTCAAATGTATAAAAAAGTTAATAGATCTAATTCCGTAATTAACCGAAATTTTTTATTAAAATATTTATTGCTAATTTTCATCTATACAACCTAAACATGAAATATTATCCTAATAAATGTAAAATATTTTACTTGTCTAATTGAAGTGGTAGACACGTATAGAATTACCGAATTTCATTGTTCGGAATTTAATTTAGAAACGCAGAGGTGATTTTTTCAAACCAGAATCCGCGGAAGACCTCATATGTTCTCTTCGTTATTATCTAGGTCATAGGAACAATGCATTTCTAAAACAGGATATGCCATCTAGTTACGAAGTTAAGGAAGTTCGTATGTCAATAGGTTAAACAGAGTTTTTACCATGTTTAAGTAATTAATCGCTACTGAATAAAAAGTTTACAACTTCAACTCTTCTTAAGATGAAAGAAAACACATTTCATTTGCATATTAACTTCATACCTTGAGAATTTCCTGAAATGCTACTTAAATTGTATTCTATTCATAAAAAAGCCAAATTGTTTCTTCACATAGGAATCAATTAGACGACTGGGATCTTTAATAGGTTTGCTTTATTTCGTGGCTTCTGAAAGATTGTTTAGTAACAGATCTGCGCATCAGAGTCTTAGAATTCTGGCTTTGTAAACCAATTTAATGAAAATATGGTATGCATATATAAGCTCAGTGCTCAGTGCAATGTGACTTTTTGGATTAAGCATCTTACCAATAATGTGCTGTTGTTTCTTATGGCACTTGCCATGAACAAGCTAGCTGAACTAGTTAGCGATTTAAGCCTAATCAGCGTCTCTTGTTTGTATTAGCGCCAACTAGGGCCCAGAATACGACTTTTGCTACTCACTCATCACATTCGTTCGCACAACCCCTTTTTACAGGAGGGTACATTCACAGACCTTACAGATAGAACATAGAAGAACGTCCATGCCCAAACCGGGACTCGAACACTGGACGCCCGATAACGGGCAAAACGCACTTCCCTTATGTCAGGACGCCGGTACCAATAATGTGGTGTGAAAGTTAGGAAAGGAAAATGGAGGTTAAAAAGCTGTCCTAACTATTATCCAGAATGTTGAAATCCGTTCTAAAATCGCTGTTGTGTTGTTTGAAAACTAAATAAAAAATTTGATTTTTTTTCTTCTTCTAAATAAATTGCCACAAAAGATTACGTTACAGCTTCCAAATTTATTCCAATAGCTGTTGTTGAATCATTTAAGAAATTTAAATTATGATATTGCTTTTGGTTTCGCGCGATTTTAATAAATATTTTCGGAGATTTTAGAGAGCTGCGCTTGATGTCTTTGAATTTTCTCAAAAATGCACACTTTTCAATTTAATCATTGTTTTATTATGTTTCTGGAATTCTTAATTAATGGAGTGATATTAGTTCAAAATCTGTATAGCTCTAAATACAATAGAAATTAACATTTTTAATAACTTTGTACTCGATTTAATAACAAAATAAAATTTGAAATAGAAATAAATTGTTTATTTTAACTCAATTTAATGTTAAACAAACAAATAGTAGCTCTGAGAAATAAGCATATGAAGTTGTGTATTAAATAAAGAAGTAATATAAAAAAAATGTAAGTCAATTTCTACTTAGGCCTGCAAAGACAAATTTTATTTTAGTTACTTTTTATTAAATAATTACAATTAATATAAATGATTGATCAAAAAATTATACCTAGACAAATAAAAATCAAGTTCGTGTCAGTTGAAATTAAATGAGAACAGACTCAGAATACACTCAATTGGCGTTGAATTTTCAAATTCAATGCCAATTGAGACAACGCAAATGCGTGAATTTTGTACGCCAATTGGGTAACGAAATACAGATTAGAAATTTTGAATTGTCTTTATTCTGTTTTTTTATTCGAAAGTACTTCAAAATGAATCCGAAAAATCGATTAATTAACGATGTTTAATTTCAAATGCATCAAACATTGAGAAAATAAACCGAATCGTTTGAAATAATCGGCCGAAAACATGTTAAGCTTAACCTCATTGACGTGGGAAAAACACAAACTGAATTCGTTACTTATTTAGCGGCGGGAAATGAAGATATTTGGCGAGAAAGTTATTTTTTAATTAATTAATAAAAAAATTAATGAATTACTATTTGAAAAAACTGTATTAACATCAAATGTCATCCACTACAAAGTTTTAAAAAAAATGTACTCGAACTTGAAGGGATGAATAAAAAGTATTTTATGAACGATTGAAAATTTGATCAAGATATATCTGTACATACATATACATAAGGAGAAAGTGAGCTAACAGTAGGAATTCAAAAAAGATTAAAGAATTTCTCATGATTGATAGTACAGGGAAAAAATAAAAAATATATTATGACTGAATGTTATTTAAAAAAATTTCATGTTCTTAACGTAAGAACTATAAAGTTACGGATCTTTCAGTCAAGATAAAAGAATTCCGCTCTCGGTCATCTTTGTCTTTGTTCTGTCACTTCTCCAACAAAATTATTCTGTATTGTATTCTTAGCTATTCAAGCTATTATACATTCAACAACGGTGGATGTTAAACTCTTACCTTTTGGTAATGTTTTATTTCTATTTATTTAAAATTCGAATTATGAAATGATAAGTAAAGTAAAAAATTTTGGAATCGTTCATGGCCATCGAAGTGGGCCATCCTTTACCAGTTAAAGTTCGTAGTTCGAAATTGTGAATCTTGATTTGTACTTTTTAAATGCTGTCTGAAAGAAAAAATAATGAAATCGTCTGAAAATTCAACCTCGAAATTTTATTCGAACTCATGATTTTTAAAAAATCCACCAGAGTTCGAATTATTATTATTGTTGTTATTATATATCTCTATATGTCTATCTTTTTGTGAAAACGATGATTCTAAAACATTTTTAGTTGGAAAGGATTAAATTTTGAATATGGATTTTGCATCAGATTTGTATCAAGTTTTGGACAAAGTCCATTTACTAGAAGTTAATCTGTCCGATATCCGAGAGCAAGTCAACACAATAAATACAAAACTAACCAGAGATATAAAATTTTCCGCGCATGCTTACAGATTAAATAAATACAAAAACAGTAAAATAGATACAAAACTAACTGGAGCGATAATATTTTCCACTCATATTAGCATCGAAAAAGTGGATACGTATCGAATTCGTAACCAAATCTGTTAGTCTATCGGTCTATATTTCTTATACATGTAAATACGATAATCAAAAAATGTTATGGGGATCATTCAAATTTCGCTCGCAGTTTTAACATCTAATATAGTTTCTTTTTAAATTTTGAACCAAATTGTCTAGAAATTGACCGCTTGACATCTTATACTTTCGCATGCATGTGAACGCAATGACTTAAGCAACTAAAATTTAATATGTGATGTTGTGACTACAACTGCACTTCTATGACAGTTTTCAGAATTTTTGTTAGTCTGTCTGAAAAGGGCATTCAAAATACATATTCGATTTTCTTGTATTTGTGTATTAATCGCATGCCAACGATTAATCGCCATAAAAACTGCGCTCTTGATTAATACTCTAAGGTTGGTATTTTGAGTACATTAGAACCGGTTTTGTTTACTAAACAACAAAACACCCCGGAAGGGGGCTCCAAATGAAGATGAGATTCTTCCAGCATGGTGGGTGGATCTCACTACCTTAGAGGGTACAATAATAGATAAAGGATAGGCTCTTCTCATCAATATCGGGACGTACTTCCCTGCGGGAAGAGTTGTACCGTGGCCGGGGACGGTCCTTAGAACTCATCCACAGTTCCCGACATTGTTGCTATTGCGGATGTCCGGTCATTCAGTTTTATGGTTTATTCCGTGTGCTTACGGGTGGGTCTAATATAATAACTAATATAACTTACTAAATAACAAACAGTCTAATA
This sequence comes from Argiope argentata, assembly GCA_026289955.1. Taxonomy (NCBI): domain Eukaryota; kingdom Metazoa; phylum Arthropoda; class Arachnida; order Araneae; family Araneidae; genus Argiope; species Argiope argentata. The sequence goes on from JAOUZG010042725.1 coordinate 4,589,989, forward strand.
TAACTTATTAAATAACACAGTACATAACCGAATGGGTGGATCTCTGAGTATAAAAATCTAAATTCTCATAACATTCATGGCCTTGTAAAAAGTCAACAGTTGTATACAAAGGAAAAGGGATAACAACCTCCTAAAAAGGGATTTATTAGTGTGTATGTAAGAAAGTTTGTATAAGACCACAACTGCTGTTTTAGAATATTTACTTTTCTTTTGATATGAAATGCCAAATTTTAATTTATTATTTTTCACGAACAACTAAAGTTTTAAGTAGACGTACAATAAGGGCGTTTAACAGGTAATTTTGCTTTAACTTCATTTAATTAAAATTTCTCAATTAAATGAAATTTTGAGCAATTGAATATGGAATCTTATCTACAGAATTCTGTGAAATACAACATCGTTAATTTGTAGTTATATTTGATATTCCTTTTTTAATTTAATTTCTCTCCCATAACATTTATTTAAATTAAAACTCCTTTAATGCCGGAAATTTCATATTAAATTCTTTTTTCTTAATTTAAATTTTCCTGAGATATCATGATATGTCAAAGCTATTTCGTTTGGGGAACTTTACTTCAATTATGTTTTCTGTCTGTTCCAGAGCTGATTCGTACAATTTCTGAATAAGTATTGGAAAAAGGATACATGAAAAATAATAGGATTACCATAGCAACCTGATGGTCTTAGTATCAATCAGGTTGCTATAACAATCTGTCCTTTTGTTATATATGATATTAAACAATTTTTTATGATGTAAGAAAAATTCATAAAATTTGTACACGTCTATGTACATTGTAATATGTATTACTTTTACTAAGGATATACACTTTTTTATTTTATATACTTTTATTTTGTGTGTGAGAAAAAAATATATAAAATAGTTACAAGAATTTAATATTTAAAGAACGTAATATTTAAAGATTTTTTAATAGTTAACAAGAGATTTAAAGATACATTATCAAAAGATGCAGTCAATTATCTTTGTAAAAAATCACCAAACGCTTAAGCAATGAAAATAACAAATGTGACTATTAGTCTACTTCCAAAATTTATCTTCGTCAATTTATAATCAACTCAATCAGTTTACCAAAATCAATCCTTTTAGTCATTAATTTTTTTTTTAGGTTTGAAAAAAAAATGTTTCATACGCATGCATGTATAAATTTAAAAAATGTATAAATGCATAATAAATAATTTCAGTTATCATAGAAAACACGAACATTACTTTTTAATCAATTATTTTTTTTAAAGCTTGATTTGGTGTATTTTAGAGTACACATTCAAAACATACTAAGCCAAATTTGGTAACTCTAGGTTACAAGGTAACATTAATACGTCAACACATGCATACATTCTTTTTCATTTAATAGAGATTCTTTTTAACTTTAAATATTATAAATGGCTGCAAGGCTACAACTTGATAAAAACTTTGGGGCATGTTTATCACTTTATTTCATCTCTTCTTGTGGTAACATCTAAAAATTTAGCAAGCAGTCAAAAATCCCACGTCACATAGCTCGAAGCAAACATTTCCCCCCCTTCTTCTTTTTCACCTTTTCCAAATAAATCTTGTAAAAACATACTACATTTAACGCCTCCACAAATTTTTCGCTGGGATAAATTTCACCACCTCTCAACCCCTCCCTCCCTCCTCTGTAAGTCTAGTTATTTCGTCCCTAGTGATTTGTGGATTCATACTCGTACATTGGCGTAGTGACTGGATACAAATGTAAAAATAGTCCTATTTTGGCCAGAAGGCAGTGAATACAAGACAGGTACAAATCTTTAGGTTTATCTCACTTTTTAAAAACAAATAAGCCTAAAGAGCAAAAAATATATCTCCACCAAAGAGCCATTCATTCCTGTTTTGCATTCAATGTATATTTAACTGAACATTTATAGAAGAAATTATTGCCAATCTTCTGTAAAATCAGAGCCTGTTTGTTGCATTTCATTCGGGAATTTTATTCTTATCAAAAAAGTCATATTCTGTGTTAAAATATTTTCATTAGTAAAATTAAAAAATACTGCAAATAAACATAATTTTTTTAAGTGAACATTTGAACCAGCACTGCAAAATCTGAATAAAAATCTTATAATTTTAATTCTGAGTTCTGATATGATCAAATATTACTGGAACTGAACTAGAAATTCAAAGAAATTGTTACAATAGTATTTAATCCGTTATCCCCAAATCATTGATATCTTTTGTTTATTATTGTGGAAATATAATCCTTTTAGTTTTATTATTTATGCGGGTGAATACGTAACTAAAAATACAGGTTTGTGGAAACCGAACATCAAGGCCGATTTTAAATCCTTGGACGTAGGTTACTGAGCATGCCGCTTGGAGCGTAGTCATGACGTCATAGACGTAGTGAAACAAAAAACACTTTCGATCATTCTGCAGTTGCTCTGTTTTGGGCGGAAAAATCGATCACCGGCATTTCTATTGATAGTATGAGGTAACAATTTTTACGTTCTGTAATGTTTAAGAGAAGATTAACATGTGCATTGTATTAAATACTTTAACTAACAAAATTTTTAAATGGATTTAGTAAAGCCTTTTCGTTACTTTATTCGATTGTCAAATTCATTGAAATGTGACAAGTTGAACCCGATTTTAAAGTAATACTATAAATATACAATAAAATATTTTTAATACATAAATTTATATTGAAAAATAAGCAATTAGATTCTTTTATTTATTTATATTTTTTATTTTATTCGCGTCTGTGATACTGTCATAATTATTTCTTAGTAACCTGTCAAAAAAGGATTAAACACACATGTAAAAAAAACTTTCTTTCTCAAAAATCATTGCTACTGAAAAGAACTTATTCACTTCTTGAGAGGAATAGCATTTTCAAACCAATTTATTTTTAGGTAATAAATTAACTCAAATGTTAATTTTTAGGAAATTTAAATTGTGACAGTTCTATCATGTTAGTGATTCAAAGTTAATTCTTGAATTTAGTGGCATTCTTGGTTATTCACTTTCGATTAAAATTTATAATTTTTAGAATAAAAAGCGGCTAAAATAAACATCTTTTCTTTCTTTCCTATTGATATGTTTTTACTTTTTAATATTTGTGTTCTTTATTTTTATGTCAGATAACCTGCTTTTTAAAAATATTTATAGTATGAAATGTCTTTGAAAGAAATCAGGAAAAGTTGATAGTTCTATTAATAAATTAATTTATAAAAGAAACTGCTTTTTAATCTCTAACTGAGAACTGGATTAAGTAAAATATATATAATCAAGTGAAACCCTTTTATTATAATTGCATGTTTGTATATAAATTGCATTATTTGTTGCATTTCATAAAAGTTCTTATTATATTGAAATTTATAAATATTTCTCTTGTAATTTTTAACTTATATCTAATTAATAAAAATAAAAGAATTCTATCTTTTTTTTATCTATTAAATTATTAGTTTTCTTTTTATAAGAAACAGTCCCTAACTGAATGATTAATTAAAAAGCTAACACAAATTGAGAATTTACTTGCAAATTTTCAGAATTGTTGAATAGTTATATATAAATTTATCTAAAGATTTCTAAATAATTTATTCTAGTTCTTTTGAAAAGTTGCTTACATAATGCAGAAAGTGAGAAGATTTTATTTGTGTATTGATAAATAGATATTGACATTTCACTCTTCTCTTCCTTTTGTGTTATCTTTTTTAAATATTGTTATCTGTTATATCAATCAAACCAGATTCTTCAGAATTACAAGTGAAAACTTGAGGAAAAAGAGATAAAAAATTTCCTTAATTTTTTTTCTATATGACACAGTTTCCTCTTGAATCATGTTAAATAAAAGAAACATTTATCTTTTATATATATAGTGGATATTGTTGAAATTCCTAGTGTTTTATGAGCATAACTTTTGATATCCTTTTTTATGAAATATTTTACCAAAATTAATTTAATATATTCATAATAAATTATAAAACATAATTTTTATTATCTTAACATGATACGTATAAAATAAATATATGTATGAAAGGACAAATTAATATTTCTTAATATAAAACTGCATTTTTTTTATTTAAAAATATAAATGTTAATTAAAAGCATATTAATTTATTAGACCTTCAAAGAAGTGAGAGCAAGAGTTTTTTTTTCTATACTATAAATTTAAAAAAAAAAAAAAACCTTCCAATGTTTTTTTTTTTTAAATTTTTCCCAAAATTTATTTTTTATTTGTAAAAATAATTGATAAAATCCAGATTTTAAAATAGGAATAAAATGTTTCTTAATTGGTGTTATTTGAATCTCTTGTTAATCGGTATTAATAAATATTTTATTTATTTTTAACCTTGGTGGTGGTTATGTGAAATTTTCTATTATAAATGAAATCAGGAAAATCTTAAGCGCAAAACACGATCATAAATTAGAATTAAAAATTATTATCTGAACTGTAATATTTTCTATGTAGAGAAAATTAAATTATTTGCTTATTTATTTTAGAAACTGAAGGCAGAGGCAAATAAGAAATGGCTGAAGCTCACGTTGCTGTAGCTTTCAGCTTTGCTATAACCCATGAGGGTGTAAACATAAACTATGACAGAGAAGTTTTGAATTTGGTATGGAACAGTGGATTACGATCATGGAAGAAAAGGATAGCTCGTTTTATGGTAAGTTCATATAAATTTATATATCCTAAATTTCATTTAATTCAAGAATTAAATTTTTATAAACTATTAATATTTTATTTCAGTTATGTTACTCATAAAAGTATATCCATTGTAAGTTTTCAAATAATTTTAAATTACTCTTGATTTACTTATATCTTCAACATATCTGATTATAATAACATGAGATGGCAATAAAATTGTTTGCCTTTGGTGATTCTTACATTCATGTATTTTTGTTTAGATCATTAGATTTTAAAATTTTTGGATTTAGAAATATTAAAAAAATTTAAAGATAAAAATGGAAAAAATAAAGCAGGCAAAAGTTTCAAGGCTTTATTTTTCAATTGTTTTAAATAACATGTGTGAATTACATTTTGCTTCTAAGATTGTGGTGTCAGTTAAGCCAGGGATTGTATTCTTATTGTACCTTCCCACTTCTTACATTTTTTACCCTATTTTTAATATCTAACTTAATGATTTTAAATTAAAATGATTATTCAATATTTAATTTTCCTCTTGAAATATTATACTATACTTTGTGTTTAAAAAAATCATTTTAGTCTATTATTTAATTTAATAAAAGTAAATTAAATAAAAGTTATTTAGATTTAAATAAAAGTCTATTTAAAAACAGAAAACTTCATAAATGAAATTTTATGAAGCAAATAAAACATTGATTTAATGAATCTAGGATTTTAGAAACAATTTATATTCTTGGACTTTTTTTCCAATTTTCTGATTTGAAATTGTGAGGAATTTTTAATTATTAATATAGTATTCACATAAAATGTTTTATTTATGTATTTATTTGCCACTTAATTTCATATATTCTCTCTTTAAATTTTATATGCAGCAAAATTACTTATTTAGAAGTTTTTGAAGTGATGCACTTGAACTTGAAAATTTATTGTATTATAGCTAAATTATCTGTTTAATGTTAATTTTATTTATTCATTTCATTAATATTAATTTCATGATATTCCTCTCAGTTAAAATTTAAGTATATTTATCTGTACTAAAAGATATAATAATAATAATATTTAAAAAATTGAAAAGAATATTTGCCTATTTTAAGTAAATGAAAAATAATATGTAATTATCTTTTTTAGAACAATATCCACTCTGGTATCTATCCAGCATCTCTGTCTAGTCTGTTCATACTTATTGCCTTAGTGACTTCTCTGTTTATGGCAAATGTTGATGTATCTTTTGGTGGAATACATCAACTGGAGCATTACATACCTGGGTAATTGCTTTTAACTTTTTAGAATTTTTTTGTTTTTTCTTCATAGTTAAAGTTTTTTTATTTCCTAATGTTAATTTATTAGATATGTGAATTAATCAAATTTAGTTGCAGCATAGTTGTAATTGGAATAATAGATTCATTTATTTCTCTGAAATTAAAAAAAAAAACGTTATCTAAAAAGGAATTTTATGAATGATAGTGTAAAAAAATATAGGTCATCCTTGTGGATTCATTGTGTTGTTGAGAGTGATAAGCAGCATGTGATTACTTTAAGTGCATAATTACAACTATTTTTGAATTTCTAAATAATAATTTTTTAAAAAATATGTATATTCAATTTTAGTAAAAGAAAAATTTCCTAATGAACTTACATGAAAATTGTTGAGACATGTTATTATATCTCTTTTTAACTTTGAATCTTTTCTTTTTATGACAACAATCATTCTCCAAATCATTCAAATTTTTAAAGAAAAAGAAAATAAAAGAATGTTTGGTTACACTTAATGACTTGAAAAATCAAATGGAAATGAAATATAGCAAAAGAAATCTCATTAAAAACTGTGTATTACTTTTTTTTTCTTTATGAAATAAAGTTTTGTATTGTTTTCTAGAAGCTAAATATATTTCAGAATAATTGGAATGTCTACATATTATCTTTTTTAAAAAAATGTAACATGTATGCACATGTACAGATTACCTAAATTAGTAATTTTAATTCAATAATTTTTATAATTTTGATTATTCTTACATGATTATAAATAATTGAGAATAATTTAAACAAAGCAAAAAGTAAGCTTATGTAAATATAAATTATGAATTGAATGTTCAAAATTATATAAATCATAATTTGTGCTGATTTGGGATTCAGTAAGTTGTATTATACTAAATATTATTGTAAACAGAAAAATAATTGGCGATCTTTTATAAAAATAACTGTGTAGAAATGTGAAATAGTATTTATTATCATTAAACAAAAAACAGGAAAGTTTATGCATTTAATAATCCTTCTTGGGCCTTTTATTAGTAAATAGGGTTATTATAAATTATTAAATATCTAAGCTTATTCCATTAATCATCCTTTTTGAAATCTTCTTTCCTTGACACCTGTTAGCATGCACATTGCAGAATCTTATCTAATAATAAATGGTCACTTGTCTTCATTAAACTGGTTTGCTGATCATAATAAATTATTAATTACTAGCTTAGAAAATTATTAATGGTATAATTCCTAGCACTAAAATCCCTTCAAAGAAAATGTGAAATGTATTGTTAATTGTTTCAAAAGGAAATAAATAAATAACTTCAAGAAATGAGGTAATAATGTGTGTGTATAAATATGTTTAACATCTCTGATGAAAAGGTATGTGTTATGCATGTATGTACACTATATTTGTATTTGAAATTATTTGAATTCTTGAAATTTTTCATTCCTTGATAGTTTTTCAATTTTTACAGTAATTACAAATATCTCTGATAAATACACATAAAAAAGTTTATTATTTTTTGTTTAAAATATTTTATTTACTTTTACATTAAATTTAGCCTTTTATAATATGTTTAATATTTTATCTTAATTAAATTTAACTGCTTTTAAGCATTAAATTGACTTTCAGTTGCATAAATCAAAGGATATCAGAATCATAAATCATTAGTGCTATGTCTTTTTTACTTTTTTTTAAATTCAAACCAGTCAAAAGGAATAAATATGTTGCAATTATTAATTGCATTAAATTTTAAATGAAACAATTAAATTATTTTAGTATTCTTAAATGTAAACATATGAATATATACTATTTTATATGTCTAATGCTTACTTAAAAAATAAAAGACCATTTTATTTTCACTTCAACTGACTTTTGTGCCTATCTTTTCATCTAGAGAGTCCTTAGCAACTTTTACAGTTCAGTTGGCGGCATGTGTTGCTTACAGTTTTTGTCTGTGGGTCACAACCATTTTGTTTTTACGGTATACGTTGAAGCTTCTTCTCATGTACAAAGGATGGATGTTTGAGGGACGTCTTAAAAAGACCTCTCTTAAAACGTACATCTGGGCAGTAAGTTCATTTTGAATAAGTTATATATTCATCATGAAATTTTTTGCATGCTTTGAAACATTTTATCAATAATTATTATTTATATAATAATATTCAGAAATAACAAAATTTTATAGAAAAATTAATAAACTTTAAATTATTTATCTAAAAAGAATATTAAGTCTTTTTGGAATTGAAGGAAGATTTATTGTGCATCAGTTTTGTTATGCCTAAAGATCTCTCCTTTGTGATCTGTGTAATGTATAAAACTCAGCATCAAAAATAATATAAAATTTAATTATTTATATTTTTCTCTTCCCTTTTTTTAGGCTCTTGTGCGAACTTTAACTGCAAAAAGGCGTCCCATGTTGTATTCCTTTCAAAGTTCGTTGCCTCGATTGCCTCTGCCTTCACTTGAGGAAACCATGGAACGAGTATGAAATTACAATTGCCTTTTGCATTTTAGCCTATGCTTTATTATTTTATTAAAAATATTTTACTTATTTAATGAAGTAATTTTGGAATCTCTATACCTTTACACCATAGAAAAACTATGTGTTACAATGAATTAAAAGTAGTAATAATTTCAAATTCTTTACTATTATAAACGAATTCTTTCTTTTAATGTAGAAATATTCTCTAAATTGAATTTTTCAGAAGTATTTTTTAGTTAATTAAAAACTGTATCAAACATTTTATAGATAATTAATAGTTATGAGAGGATTTTTCACCATTTCTGTAAATTAAATGAAAATTTAATTTTAATGGAACAATTACTCCAACGTGTTTTCCTTCAAGTCTCTTTTTCATATCTATATAAAGTACCTTATTATCCATTTGGGTATATATAATCCATTTGGTTCAAGTTTTCACAAATTTCAGTCATCTCAATGAAAATAACAATGATGTTTATATTTTAAAAAAGATGTTTAAAAAGTTTACATAAATAAAAGCAGAAGATTAAATTGCCCTGAAAATATAAATTTAAAAAATAAAGCTCTTCAAATTTGTAAGTTTCCTAGACATTAAGAGAAATTATGGTATTTACGTATTAGACAGTTTTCGCCAACGGTTTTGTAACTCATTGGCAACAGATTCAAATTTGGCAATAAAGTTGGACGGTCTAATACGCAAGTACCAAAATTTCTTGGTTTACTTACTTAATAATTCATTTCTTTCTCTGTGTGTTCTCTGAAGAATAAGCTAATAACTATTCTCAATTGTGCATTTGCATATAAAATAAAAGAAGTAAATCGCTATTGTCATGCAATTTTTTTTTAGCTAAGTATAAAATGCATAGAAAAATTCTTCCTTAAATTTCCTTTCCAGTTATTTTTTTACATTTTATTTCAGTTTTTTTCTTTATCTCTGTAGTATTTGTGCACAGTTCGTCCTTTATTAAATGATGAAAGGTACGAGAAGATGAAACAAATGACTGTTGAATTTCAAAATGGTGTTGGAAAAAAATTGCAGCTTTATTTATGGTTGAAATCCTGGTGGTCTTCTAATTATGTGAGTATCAATTTGAAAAAAAAATTAATTGTATTCAACTATTTTTCTCTGGAAATTTCTTTAAATTGTTTCTTGCATGTTATGCATTGCTTTGCATTAAAATTCTGATTTAACTGTAACAAAAAGTTGAAAATCTAAATATTTTACTTCTATAATTGACTTAAAGAATCAAATTGAACTTTTGCTGTATTGATTTTAATTGTTTCTGCAATTTTTTTTAATTGTAAATTTTGAGACTGGATTAAGAATAAGAATTTAGATATTGTAATTGCTATGCACTCTTAACCATGAAAGATTCAATAAATAATTGTATTGCATTAAAGATTATATTAATTTAAATTTTGGCAATACCTGAGTGCATCTGGGGTTTTGACTCAATTTAAATAAGATTGTATACATGTGTACTCAAAATACCGTAAAATCAAATTCCTAAGTTGTTAAGCACCTCTAGATAGTTTCCTATAATATCTAAAGGTGTATTATTGGAAAAAGAAATTCAGTTGTCTGTAAAAAACATAGATTAGTAAATAAGAGATGTGTGTGAAGGCAAAAAAAAAATTCTTTAAGTAGAGGAAACTTATTGAATAAATCCTAAATTGTTTCTGCTATGAAAGCTTGGAATATATGAAGTTGCTTCTGTGCACCATATTCAAGAATTAAATATTACTAATGTCTAATTTCAAGATATTTAATTCTACAAAGAAACCACTTTGTAAAAGTTTTTAGCAAAAAAAAAAAAAAAAAATTGAAAGGAAAACAGTTGTTTGTTATTGTGCAGATTTATTTCTAAATAAAAGAAAATGCCAATTTGTTGCTGAATTATTTTTTGAGTGCTCTTACTCATTTTGTATTTAATTCATATTTATAGGAATTGCATTGATGGATGGGTGTTTTTTTTTTAACTATTTGGAAGAATTCTTCTAATTTTGCAGTTTATTTTAAATGAGTACTCTGTTCAAATTATAATATTACTCACCGCAGATTAAAACTCTTTGAATTACTGCCAGAAAAACAGTGGTCCAAACAATGCAGATTATAATAGAGATTTAAATCTATATTTTAAAAAATTTGTACGTGCGTGTGTGTCTTATACTACTATATATTTATTGGATAAGTTTTAAAATCGAAGTCCATTTTCTGTAAAACAAATGCTTTAATTCAAAAAATGTTTTTCATTGACATTAACAAATATTTCTCCTTAGGAAATCATTTTTTTTATTTTACCCTTTTTGTTATTTAATATAAATAACCAATTGAAACAAAAATATTTATTATATATGCATGTAATAAAAGGTATTGTTCATGTGCAATAGAGGATCGTCTAATTGTAAACACTTTTCAACTTAAGTTTTATTTATAATTCTGTTTTTTTCTTACAACCAAAGTGGGATTACAGCTATTGTTGGTCCTTTTCATGTTACATGACATTATATAAATGTGATTAAAGATTAATTAAAATCTGAAGTTTCATTGTGTTTTAAGATGAATTTCTATTTTTATAGGTTACTGATTGGTGGGAGGATTATGTATATTTAAGTGGACGTGCACCCTTGTTAGTCTATAGTAACTGCTATGGCTTAGTAAGTTTATTATGAAACTTGGACATAACCTTCCTTACTATATACTTATTTATATTTTTCTCTATTTTCTTTTTATTTGTAAAGCATCAAAGTTGGGATTTTAAAATCAGCATTATTTAACAGTTATTTATCCATTTTCCTTTTCTTTTTAGGACTACATGCCACTTCCTACAACAAATCAAGTAGCAAGAGCTGCCAATTTTATCTATGCTGCATTAACATTCCGAAAACTTCTCAATACACAGACCTTGAAACCAGTTAGTTGTTTGATAGCTATTGAAAAATAATTCCTTCTGTCATTTTATGTAATTGTAAGCTTAGTAATAAATTTTACTTAACTTTTTTATTTAATAATTTAGGTAACAATTCAAAACTTCATTCCATTGTGTGCTTGGCAATATGAAAGAATGTTTAATACTACTCGTGTTCCTGATGCAGAGAAAGGTAATTTATCTCAATAGATTTTTTTATTTTTCTGTTATTTATATATTTTCAGAGTTTACATCTGATATTCATTTTCAGATCGTGTTGTGCATTTATCTGACTCTCAACATATTGCTGTCTATCATAGAGGAAGATACTACAAAGTAATGCTCTATAATAAAAGGCGTCTGTTAAAGCCAGTAGAGTTGCAATGGTAAAATAATCATGCTTTTTTCTTTTAAACTTTAATTTCCATAAACATTTCCTGTTCTATGCGTTTAACCTAATAAATGTTATTATGTTAAAAGTTTGGTTATCTAAACTTTGGTTTTTGATATTGTTGAGTTCTAGCCTTAGTTAAATTGATATATTGGGATTTTGAAACACTTCAATATATAATAAACAAAATAAATATATTAAAACTAATTAGTATTTGTGATGTTAAAAATTAGTTTTGTTTTAATTCATTTTTTATAAATTAAAATTTCAAATTATTTTTATATACATTTATATATATATATATATTATATATTTTATTCAGATGATGGTATAGGTTTTGTTAATTTGTCTTTTTATTTGTATGTAACTAAAATTCCTGTCTTCTGGGTAACTAAATTATGTTTCTTTGCCTTGCTTAAGATGAATTCTTCTAAGCTTAATAAATAGGACCTCCTTCCCTTATGCAAGTTTAGAAGTATAGTTTCTGATGTTTGAATGTACACATTTCTAAGGTTCAATAACAATTTTGATGGTAAAATATGAATACAGTTTTAGATATTTAAATACATTTTGTGAGAGGTTTAAAGTTTTTTTAGAGAACAAATTTTAAAGTAGAAGTATTCCAGGGCTATCTGTTCATTTCTTTGAAGAAAAAAAAAACTTGTTCAGAAATGAGGTTATTTTTATTTATATTATTATTTTGTGTTGTTTTTTTTACAACAATAATTTTTATTCTCTTTTTAAAATTATTATTTTAAAATATAGATTCTATTGATTTAATTTGTAATGCTATTTATTTTTTCCAACTTCTTTTTTGAAAAACTGAATTGGAGTATCAAACATTTTATTATTATTATTATTTTCAACAAACCATGTAAAATTGTAATTATTTTATAAAATTTAAAGAAAAGGAAGAAAACTGCGTCTCCATCTTAATATTTGCCTTATGACATATGCATTTTGTAGAGGCGCATATTAAAATTAACAAATAAACAAAGTTAGACCCTTCTTATTTTTTATTGAATAAATAAGGTTCACTGTAAGCTGTGATTCAAAATTGTACTTCATTGTTTAGGAAATTAAAAAATTTTATGCATTCAGCATAAAGTATGGGCTACATATATATTTGAAATTTCTCTTCTAAATCAACAATTTATGAATAGACACATTTAAGTCATATTTATCCCCCAACATTGCCTAAATTCTTGTTGGAAGTCTTTTACTGGTTTGAGGTATTGTGTAAAAGTAATAATGAGCACATTAAAATGTTCTAAACATTGTCAGATGAAAAAAAGGGGGGGTTCAGTGTTGGTTGTAAAAGAAAAAAAAAATTCTTACATAAACATATATAAAATAATTTCTTATTTCTTCCATAATTTCTTTATTAAAGAGTGAAATATATTTTAAGTATAATATACAAGTATTCGTCTTTTTTTTAAGTAAAAAGTAAGACAAATATTTGTATAATAATGTATTGTTCTTACTATTACTAAGAACTCTGTTTGTAAAATTCATTCTCATTATTAATAAAGTTAATTTGATTTCTATGCTAAATATATGACATTGGATGTGTAAATCACTTATTTTCAGTTATTTATTCATGAAAATAAAATAAACTTGCATTTTGTCTAACTGCCATTATCAGAAATGTATATATAGCTTTGTTTCCAATATTTGTCACACAAGATTATTATGTGGTTAATTTTGAATTGTTAAAATCAAAATCATATCAGGACAAATCTTGTGTAATTTATTGTTTTATTCAGGACATTGTTAACTTGGGTAACTTTCAATTTAATCAAATCTATAGTTTTAAAATTGGTATCTCTGCTGTTTAGGCAGCTTCAACAAATTTTGGAAGATACAAGTGTTCCTGCTCCAGGAGAACACCACCTTGCTGCTCTTACTGCTAATCACAGGTATTTAGTACTAGTACTTTCTCACAAAAATTGCAGTAATTACAATTCCTGCTGAAAATTGCTTTTAAATATTTGTCATATGCTATTTTATTGTACAACTAAAGTTTTAAGTTTAATATAATATAATGTGTTACTAACTAATTAATATAAGAAGAGCATATTCTAAATAAAATTATGGAACAAATCCAACTATTTTCTTTGATTATTATAACATAGGTTAAAATAATTGTCTCTGTTCAAAGAGCTTAAGGTAAAAAAATTGAGAATTTAAAAATGTTAAATTCTAATTGCATCCTTTTTATTTTGAAACAATGGAAAATAAATCCCATAAAACTGAGCAAAGATGGCATTCTTATGATCTTTCTTTATATTCATCAATGATAAACAGATATTTTATTTGTGATCTCTGGGCATAGATATTTATATAACTAATTAATTATATTATTAATTTTGAATTGAAACTACAATTAATTATGTTTTATATTTCTATTTTTACATAGATATTTTTTATATTAAAATCATTAATTTAGCTCCATTTTCTTTTCTTTTTTTTTTAAATTTCAGAACAGTGTGGGCAAATGCAAGAACAACCTATTTTAATAAAGGATTAAACAAGGCATCACTTAAAGCTATAGAAGATGTATGAATATTTCCTTTCATCCTGTTTTTATTAATCAAAAATTTCCTTAAATTATGATTTATTTTTTTTACATGTCATTTAAATGGCTAAAACTTTACATCTTTTGCTATTTCCAGGCTGCATTTTTCTTGGTGCTATATGATGAAGATTTAGATTTTGATTCAGTAAGTATTTTAAATTCCATTGCATTTTAATTAATTTTTTTTTCATTTAAAATGAAGAGATATTCAGATTTATGTAATAATAGGTACATATACATACATATGGTTTCATTTTTCAATGTCTTAATTTATTGTTTGTTACTAATTCATTCTCTACTCATCTATAATTTTACAGCCTTATGTATTTAGTTTTTAGAACCTTCATATTTCTGAATCGTAATAAATTGCTTGTACATTTCATGAAACATCCTTAATTAACAAATGAAATGAGCAAATCTCAATCTAAAAATCCAAACAATATGTAACAAAATTTTTTGCAAATCTGAAAGTTATTTATTTAGTATTTCTTATTTTTATCTGCCTCTTTGATTAGTGGATTAAAGTTGAACTCAATTTTCCACTTCAATCTAGTTTTATACATGTGGCATTTTAAATAGTTAAACTGTCTAGTGATTGTTACTTTTTCTCTCAATTATTAACTTTGAAAGATTAAAGATGTTAAATATGTTCATATTATAATTTTTTGTGAAAGGATGAACCTAATAAGAAATTGATCCATACTATTGAATATTATATTAACATATTTCAGGTCTTAGAACTATATATAAAAAAATGTGACACCTATGAACTATGTTAAATGGCTTATTATGAACAAAATTTTAGTTGAATTATAAAATTGCATAGAAATTATTTTAAATGTAACTGATGCCAGGAAATTTAGTTGCTTCTTTTAGCTCTTTCTTGTAATTAATTTTATAACTGAAGCTGCGTTCAAATCACACTTTCTAAAGAAGCAGTTATCCAAAAATTAAAGTACTTGATTTTTTTATCAAATTTTTGATTAAATTATTAGTTAATAAAATATTACAGTGATTCCTTTCATGCATATATATTATTCTAATAAGTATATAAGACATAATTTATGTATATAATTGTCTTCATAGAATGATCCTTCAAAATTGAACAAATTTTCACAAGCAGTTCTTCATGGAAAAGGTTACAATTTATGGTTGGACAAGTCATTCAATATTGTTGTATCCAAAAATGGTCGAGTATGTATTGATTTTATATTTTTGAAAACATTATAAACCAGTTTAATCTGTTTTCTTTATTCTCACATGCATTTTTAATTAATTTTAATTAGATTGCTTTTAAACTAACCTTTTTAAAAACTTTAAATTAAATTGCAATCTATAATCCTTCAGTGCTGTGTCTGTGCACTACTGGTCTCAGGGGGGAAGCTGATTTATGATGTATAAAATAATAAATTAAATCATAAAATAAACACTTTTAATCTTCCTATAAGCAATACTCTTTAATCATCTAGCAGACATTTATTTTCTTTACCTACAGAACACGGATGTTGAGGAAAAGGCAAGAAATTTTGCCAATTAAAGAAAATCAATTAATTTAAGAAAATATATAAATATTATAGAGAAAGGCTAGCAGGAGCATTTTGGATAAATATTTCTGTACATCTAAAGCTTAATGTCACCAAAATGATCAAAGCAATAACAGCCTGATCAGTTTTATTTTAAGGGTATGGAGACTTTTTTGGAGTTTCTTTACAATAAGATGAGTGATAAAATGATTAATGCTGCTAACATCAATTCTGATAAAATTTTCAGGAAGTTGCAATTTCATTTTTCAATACACATAGAGTGAATACATTTTAGTAAGACCTATTATCAACACAAAACCTTTTACCGATGTTATATGTTTATTAAAGAGAATAATGATACTTTCTCATTGCAGCAATAATGTAGAGAGGAATTTTGATCAGTAAATATGTCTGTTATTTTCTCAAACATTCATTGCAAAAAGAATTTATATCATTCAAGTAAATAGTGGAATAAATTACTTTAAAATGGCAAAAATCGATTTTAAATATGAAAAATTGGCTACCTAAATATAAAGAAAGGGGGGAGTGGAAATTTGAAAAGAAAAGGAGAAACAGTGTATTGGCTCAAAGAAAAATATAACAGAAATTAAAAATAAAGTTTTAGGACATTTTGGAAAGAGTTTAAAAACTGATAAAGAAATTGCATACTCAAAATTTTTCAAAAAGAATCTGTAAAAGCTTTTTAATTCTGGATTAATTTAAAGAAGACCAAAATACTAATATAATTATTAACTGTAAGTTATTGAAAAGTTACTAGTTAAATTTGTGAAATTTTTTCACAATTTCAGTAGCCATCCTGAATTTGTTTAATAAACTCATAGTTTAATCATCAGTAAAAAGTAGCAAAATTTGCTGCTGAACTAGAATGTCAAGAATAGACTTAGAAGAAGTGTACATATTATAAATTAGGCAAAATAAAAAATTTCATGTGTTTAAAAACTTGGAAAACTGGTGAATTATCTATCAAAATCTGCATACATTATGCAGTTTATTTAGTCAAATAAAGAGTAGAATAGTATTTTTCTTTTTTTTTAATTCTATTTTCCAGATTTAGTTCTTTTACCATTTTTATAGAAAAATATTTCTCTAAAAAATAAGTTCAATATTAAAATAAAGTTGATTTAGTAAAGTAATTGCATATTTTGAAATTAGCTTCATTCTTTGAGATATGTGTTTGTTAAATTCTTAAAACGTTGAAATTTATTTCTATTTATGTTGTATAATCTTTTATTTATTTTTTTAGTTGGGATGCAACTGTGAACATTCATGGTAAGTTATTATAAATAATCATTGTTAAAGTTCCCTACCTAATCTAAAGTACTCCAAATTTAATGTTCTAATATGTAGTGATCTTTGAATAAAATATTCATAATTTCTGTACTTTTTTCACGGAAGCTTTTTAGTACATAGTGTATGAATAGTCTAATACTTGAAAATAAATTTGAAATCATCAGATGTATCTGATATAAAAAATTATTTAATTTCTTAAAAATTATTGGAATGTTGTACTTGTTTCATCTGTGTTCTTTCAATTGTTTGATACATTATTTTCCCTGTTATCGAATTGGAGGATCCATTTAATATCTACTTTGATTTATGTAAGAATTCTAAGAATATAATATTTATGAATGTTATGTAATTTATATATTTCGTAATTACATCTATAACTTCATATTAATAATATGCTTAGAGGTAGGGTAATTTAGTTTGATTCTAATTTATCAAATGTTATCAAAGAGCTAGAAGAAAATACTTGTTTCAAATTCAGTTTGTTTTATTTGATGAAATTTTGGGAATTTTACCCCTTTTCTAACTTGCAAATTGTTACCAAATTAATCTCATATGTTTAGAAATGTAGCTTAAATAAATGGAAACTTCTTTTTATTTTCAGGTGCGATTCTCCTATAATGTCCCATTTTTGGGAATTTTGTATTGGAATGGAAGTAACCCAGCTAAAGTATGTTGTATTCTATATAATAATTATTCTTTACCAATGACTTTTATACTTTTTTTTTTCAAAATAATTTATTATTTAAAAAGATTAATTTGAGGAGATTTTTCAATTGAATCTATAAATGTTTCCTATTTATATTTTTTGAAGTGTTAATCTAGTACAAATCATTGATACCTTTCATAAATTATCCTGTTAGTTTGTAAGAGAAAGAAATAAAATATGATAAGATCATTTTGAAACTTTGATTGATAAAATTATTTACCAATGTGAAAATAGCATCTCAGAAAGTAAAGAAACTTGCTCATTTAGTAAGTGCTTTTAGGATTTCAATTACAGAAATGCAACATTCTGAGATTTAATTTTCTTGAAATTATCATACAATTTAGATCAAGTATTACAAATTTCTTCCTCCCTTTTTTTTTTTTTTTTTTTTACCTTTTTATACATTAATTGCATACTTGAAGATTTCTTTATAAACATCTCTGTAAAGAAAAAAAGATTAGAAAAAATCTTTAAATTTAAAGAAAAAAATTAGAATTTTACTTTTCTGTAATCATAGTAACTCAAAAACAAATTAAGTCTAATTTTAAATGAAAATATGGAATTAGACTGGAAGAATTGATTGACTGTGCAGGAATGTAAGAACATTATTAGTAACTTTATAACCTTTCTTCCATAATTAGTGCATTATGAATTGACTTATTCGAAATGTAGTAGGCCTTTAATATATCTTTCCCAAAAAATGTTTTTTAAACTTTCTTCATCAATTAATCCAAAAGTTTTCAATGTGCAATAATCCTTATATTGTCATTTTACAATAATAATAACAATAAATTTTAGGTATACAGAAGATGGTAATACTGTTGGTGAGCTTGAAGATTTACCACCTGTTCCCAGCAGGCTAAAATGGGATTTACATCCTGAGGTAGTTACTTCAAATATAGTTAATTTGTTATTTAATATGTTTACTTATTTTTGCTAAGGTATGAATACTGCCTTCTTATACATAAAATATGATCTATACATTTCAAATATTCATTGTAGATAAATTGTTAATTACTTTCTCTATAATTTAAATAGAATTTCCTATTGACAGAATATGACATTTTCTTTCTTACTTGAAAGAAGTATTGATTATGGTTTTCATAAAGTAACGAACCTATTTTGTATCTTTCGTTTTTCCACTTTACATTTACTTTTTGTAAAGTATTTCTAACTCTTACTTTAAACAAATATACTGCAAAAAGAAAGAAAGAAAATTAATTTCTCTCAAATTAAAATATGAAGGTTACCTTTATAAATATTTAAATACTTTTCTTTTTGTTAAAATAATCCTGAATATTATTTTGTTCTGATTTCAGTGCCTCGACTTGGTGAGATCTTCAACACTAATTGCTTCAGATATCATTGCTGAAGTAGATCTGCAAGTTCTTTATCATTCTGACTATGGGAAAAACTTTATCAAAAAGTGCAAAGTTAGTCCAGATGCATTTGTCCAAATGGTGTTACAGCTTGCATATTACAGAGTGAGTATTATTTTAAGTAGGTTAAAATAATGTAGAGAGTTTATAGGGCAATAACATTTTTTTTCTCTTAATAGGACAATTACATTTTACTTACATAACTAATTCATATGCATTCCATTGTTCCTTGTTTGGTTTTGTGTAAAA
The DNA here is from genome assembly GCA_026289955.1 of Argiope argentata. Taxonomy (NCBI): domain Eukaryota; kingdom Metazoa; phylum Arthropoda; class Arachnida; order Araneae; family Araneidae; genus Argiope; species Argiope argentata. The sequence goes on from JAOUZG010042725.1 coordinate 4,609,391, forward strand.
AGTGAAATTATTCCCAAACCTTATCCCAATTTTGAAATTACATAGATCAACCATTAGATTCTAAAACCAAAACATCACTTTTTCACCTTCAATTTTTGTATAAAATAATGCAAGAAATTTGAAAGCAAGCTATATTATTTTATATATAGGTATTTTAGTTCTGTCCCCCCCTAATGAATTTTTACCAGTCTTCCTATTATCTTTTTGACTATTCCCCCTTTTTCAGAATATATTTTACATTACGGTTATTTTAATCTAGCTGTCTTGCCTTCAACATATTTTTTTTAAGTGCACCAAAATCTATATTTTGGATGAACATTGTTTAATTTTACATCCATTTGAGTGCGGAAGAATACTTACCTTTACGGCAAGAGAAGTGCAATAGTACTTCGCTGCACTTAAACAGATATATAAACAAATTTCTTTTACTTGCAAGGCATTCTTTATATATAATACAGATTTGTTTTCTAGAAAATGTAGATACGACTTGAATAATTATTTCATAAACAATAAGTTGCATTAAACTTTCATAAGTAATGTTAGTTAATGATATGATTTTCTTACACTTGTGATTTAAATTTTATTTTTGAGAATAACACTAAATTTTGTTTACTTTTTATTTGAAATCCAAAATATTATAAACATTTATGGTCTGATTAAATACTTTTTTTAATTTTACTTTCTAATTGATTAAATAATTCTTTTTAAATTTGAAATATGAGAAAGCTAAGTTGGATCAATTTCTTGTGTAAACATCTCTAAATATTCTACAATGTTAATGATTTTACCAGTACATTATTGAATTAAAAAATTAATTTCCTATAAGATGGCATTATTTTTTCATTTATATAATCTGTATAAACTTGAAAAATAAGGCATTAAGGCTAATTCTCAGCAGTTATTAAAGTTATTTATTTCTTCTAAATCTTTATAAGTTATCTTATGTAATAAATGTCATGACAATCTGTGACTTGCCAGAAAAAAAAAATAGAATTTCAAAAAAAAAACATTTTTACTGTCCTAGAAATATTTAAAAACAGTACTCATTCCATTTTATCCAGAGCATATTTATTAGGATTTGAATTATTTTATCTAAATCAATTAATTTTGTTCACTATATTTGAAAAGACCACTTCACATTTCATGTTTATAAAAGCAAATTGTAAATCAATTGTGATATCCTGAAAAGGAAACCAAAATTTCAATATAATTAAAAAAAAAAACTTTCTGCATTGAAAAACAGAAACGGTTAATATTGGGGTTCTTTAGCATGAAAATATTCACAGGGTGGCTAATCTAACCAGCAAATTTAATTTTTGATATATAAATTAACCAAGTGAACTGTTTGTTCATAATATTTGATTTTTAAAATGCAATATAGAATTAAGAATCATGGTTGTGATATGGTATTATAAAAAATATTAAGTCTATTAATTTATCAAAACTCCAAGATGTGTTGTTTCTATTTATTTAAAATTTCATTTTTTTCCCAAGATAGATATGAAAACAACATTAGCAATTTTGTTCAAATAATGCTCTTAAATCCTTGCAGTTGAATTATTTTGGGAAAACTGCTTGTTAGGATGAACTTAAATCGCTGAATCATAATATTTTTGTATGTTGTTGAAAATTACTTCATTGATAAAGTAAAAAAAATGTATTTCTATAACCCTGAATTAATGTTCAATGAATTTAAATTTTAGTTAATGTTTATTAAATATTTTATTAACATATCATCTTTTGTTTCTTTGTGGTTTGTTTCATACTATTTTATTTAAAATTGATTTGCTTTCAATTTTGTTATAATTTTCAAAATAATATGATCATAACATGCTTTTATTTCTTGTTTTATTGATTAGTTATATTATAACTTTTTTTAAGTGTGTTATTTAAAATTATTAAATGTTAGATTCTATAATAGAAATGATGAAAAATGGTAGATATGAAATTTTTATAATTTAATTACTTTTCAGAAATTGTTTATTTGATTTTTTAAAATCAGTTTGTGAAATTTCAAATTATATTTTAAAAAATTTAGGATGCTGGTTGTTTCAATCTCACTTATGAAGCAGCTATGATGCGGCTGTTCAGAGAAGGACGCACAGAAACTGTTAGACCAGTAACTATGGAATCATGTGACTTTGTTTTGAGTATAGATAATCCTGATATACCAGTAAGTATTATTTTTTTATTCTATTTCATATAAAATTAAAAGAATGCTTTTTTTTATGTGTGCTTAATCACTTAAAGCCTTTTTATAGAATCAAGTTATGTTAGTAAATATTTTTGACTTTTATCTACAATACTCATAATTTAGAACATAACTGTAATAAAATGTTTATAATTTTGATGGTTTGTTATTTTTTGTTATGCCTTACTAAGAACATTTATGAAATAATTAAAATTAAATCTTACTGAGTTTCTTTTTGTAAAACTTAATCAATATATTAAATATGTCTGTATATATCAGTATTAAATAGATAATTGCATCTATACCAATCTTATTTCTATGTATTTATGTAGTTTTTTTCACGCCAAAATAAAATTTATTATCTTTGCAAATGTGCACCATGAAATTTTATCCCATTTTTTAAAAATATGTAACAAAATGAAGTTGGAAAAAAATCATTATTATACATATTTTCTTCCCTACAACCCCTCCCCCCTAAAAAAAAAACTGGCAAATTCTTCTTGCAGTTGTAGTTTATAACACCTAGAAGTTATTTTAATTTCTAATAATTATATAAAAATAAAAGAATATATATTTATATTCTTATAAATTATATGCCCACTATGCAATATTTGCACATTGAGTAAAAACAAAATTCCATCTACAAATTGATATGTATATACTTTGAAATATTTTACACCTTTTAATTGATGCATCAGTATTTTTCAATGGTTTTTGAATTAAAGTTTTTCTAATGCTACAAAAGTCTTAATATTGTCACAATAATTTTTTAAAAAAGGATCTTGATGTCTTCTGTTCTAAAGATGGCTGTAATCATGAAAATACATGTTTTTTTATTTAATTTATTTTTATTTGTTTATTTAAAATCCTACAAGACTTGAAATTTTTTACAAACCATTAAAAATATAATAATATCCAACCAATTGCTCCTTGTGATGATTAAAATCTTATTTTTTTTAGGCGAAAGAAAAATTAGCCCTCCTTCAAAGAGCTTGCCAAAAACACCAAGAATCTTATATAAATGCTATGTGTGGCAAGGGTGTAGATAGGCATATATTTTGCTTATATGTTCTCTCTAAACACTTGGATGTCAAGTCTCCTTTCCTTAAAGAAGTGCTCGGAGAACCATGGAGACTTTCCACTAGTCAAGTATGTATTTAGATTGTGTGTTCAAAACTCATATGATTCATATCATATGAATACTCATATGATTCATGGAAATGAGTAATAATTTATTTTGAAATGTGAACTTGTTTAGCATAATTAGTTTGTTTTTATTAATGAGATTAAAACATAAGATTTTCTTCTTTTTGTTAAGTCTTATTAATTTCTTAGAGATTCATTAAGCTTTTATTTTTATGAAATCAATCATTCAATCTTTATGTAATCATTTGTTAGTGTGATATTTTATTGAATCATCTGGCAATGTGAAAAGATGAGGAAGGGGACTTTAATATATATACTTAGTAAATTTTCTTCAAATATTTTTAGTTGAGATGATTCTATATAATTTTCTTTTGAACATCTTGTATGAAATATAAAATAATATTTTAGACTTGCTATTTTATCTACTATCCATTTATATTACCTGTCTATCCATACATACAAAAATTATAATATTGCTGAAAGATAAAAAACCATGTGTATAAATTGAACAACAAAGAACAATAAAAAATATTGCTGTAAAATATGCTTAAGTTACTTTTCAAATTTATTACAGTTATAAAAAAATTGGTAAAAATAGAATTGACACCTCTAAAAAGTTGATGTTTTGTATTTTAACAAACAGCTTCTTCCATAATATGATCTGAAGTTACTGTAGAAAATTTTAAAATTCTGATCAATTTAAAGTTTTGAAAAATCCTTTCTAATTGAGCTCTTACTGTTCTAGAAGTAGTAACATGCCATATTTAGTAGATTTAATTCCAATTAATTAGATTTTTAAACAGTTTTTACCCTGTATTTTACATAGTAAAATTTATAGAAAATATACTTATAAACATCATTATGTCAGAGTTTATTGTACTTCATTGCTATAAATTTAAGTGTGTGAAATTTTATTCATAATTTTATTGAAGGTTTGCTCTGCATTGATATTTTAAGTAATTTCTGTGTAGTGATGAAAATAGCATTTTCTTTAAAAGTAGTGTTTTCATTTTATCAATCTCTTTAATTACAATTAAATGATGTAGTTATAAAAGTATAGAATATAGAAACATATTTTTGTGCATAACACATGTGTAAACATCAGAAAGCTCATGTATTTGCTCAATGTTTTTACTTCTATCTTAAATGCACTGAAATCACGTATTTTAAATATTACAGGATCATGTTGACTGAAAATGTTCTGTCTTAAATAATCAATATGCTGGTTTAAAGTATTTCATTATTTATAACAATAGGGATATAAAAATTTTTGAGAAAGCATGAAATGAATGTAATTTAAGCATAAAAATAGATTATATTTTATAGGTTTTTTAAATCTGATTTGAAAATAAATTATTTTCTATATTCATAAAATTCTGTAATGATTTCTTTGGTTTTATTTCCAGTTAGACATTCTTAAGAATTTACTTAAAAATACATGTGGTACTTCATAAAAACATTCAAGAATTTTACTTTCATTCATATAAATACATTATAACAACACTCCTTTTAATTTTTGAAAATTGACATTTGTTTTTATGCACTTGTGGAGAAAGCCACATCAATGTCAATAAAACAGTTTACTCTTACAAATATTGTGTCTAATAAAAATTAAAATACATTACAATTGTTAAGATTTTTTTATATAAAATTTTTTTGTATGATAGCTATTTAATTTGTTGAATTTTTGTTATATTCTTTTTTAAATTTTAAATTATTGATAATAAAATTATATATTCAAAGTAGTAAATTTCTCTTACTCTAATATATTTCTAAAAATTATTATTGTTTTCAACTAAATTGGTAAATAAAAATACTGAACTTTTTCCTTTTCAGACACCTCACAACCAAGCTGGAATATTAGACACAAAGAAATTTCCTGAGTATGTTTGCTTGGGTGGAGGTTTTGGACCGGTATGTATCCTTTTAAAAATGTTGTAATATTATTACTTTTCATTTTCACATATTCTATATTTTTAATTTTTATCTTCCATGATCAATTTAGTTCATGATAGTCAATAAAATATCTCAAATTTAAAATCTAATCAGGATGGATTTTTGTGATAATCAATTTTTTGGGCCCTTTATATCAAACATTTATTTAAAGTTCAAGCAGATTTTGCTCAGTTTCTATGACATTTTCAAAAATAAAAATTGGGGTATTTCATAAAAGGTTTCAAAATTAAGGTGGTAAATAAAAAATTACTGTGAGATTTCCTGCCCCTACTGATTCCTGTTATGTTTTTCCACCTCATCATGTGCACATTTTTAGGTAAAATAAAAAATATTTTGCTATCCAAGCAAATAATTGAAAATTTTTATTAGTCCTTCTAATTTTGGACTTCAAAAGTGAATGTTAATAAATTTTCACAACTTCTATTTGTTGATTTTCTATATTCAACTTATAATATGGTTTATTGTAAATTTGTTATAAAAATATTTATAAAATACTATTTTAAGAAAATGGCATTTTAAATTCAAAAACAAATTAGTCTGGAAATAGTAAATTAAATATAGAAGATGATTCTTTTAACAATAATTAACCATTCATATATTGTAATTTATTTAAATAATGAAAATATTGTATCTATTTAAACAATTTTATTTTTAAAAAATGTCTGGCTAATTACATCAGACTATTTTAAAAACTAAATGTTGCTTTGCAGGTGGCAAATGATGGCTATGGTGTGTCATATGACATAGCATCTGAGGATGTTATGTTTTTCCATGTTTCCAGCAAGCGAACATCACCTGAAACTGTAAGTGTGCAGTATTTTAAATGAATATAATTTTTATATTTATGAATTTGGTATTTCCTATCACTTTTGAATTGTTTTTACATAAGGTAACTAATCAGTCACTATGTTTGATTGCATTGTGGCATTAAAATTTCTTCTTAAAATTATATTCATATTATCTGCTTCTAGAAAGATATTCTATTACTGATTTCGTGCTGTGACTGGTTTGCTACCATATTTAGTATAGATGAGTGATTGTTTTTGTATTGTATCTTTAATTGTACAAAAACATAATATATATGAATTTCTTTTAGGTAAATCAAACTAGCGGGTGGTACGCAATATAATTAAGCTTCGTGGTGACCTTCATAATTCTTAATTACCAAAAAGGATCACACCTGAAGAACTCTGATTAGCAGAAGGGGATTCGTGTTCTTAGATATTTTTAAATTTTTTAAAATTAATTATTTAATCAAAAAATATTTTTAAGTTTTTCTAATATAATTGAATAATTATGAAATAAATCCCTCTATTAATTATTTAATTTTGCATGAAATTTATGGGAGTATTTAAAAAAATACCTATATCTTAAAAATGGTATTTTCCCCCCTGCAATTTTTATAAATGTATACTTCTTCTTTGTATAATTATCCTGTATTTTTATTGAGTTACAAGAAAAATTTAAATTTCTCTTCAGGAAAAATGTTCAACTAATGCATTAGTTACAGCTTTTTTTTGTTTGTGTTTTTTCAGGATACTTCTCGCTTCATTGAACTCTTGGAAAAATCACTTCAAGACGTGAAACAAGTATTCCTCGACTCCCAATCATAAGCTGCTTGCAAATCTGAGTTTCCACCGAGTTCATTTATGACTTCCATTATTTACATACTTAAAAGTGAACTGCATTTAAGCACACTGACATTTGCCACATGAATGCATTGTGTAGGCTTATGTTTTTTATACCAACACTTAATTCCTAGAAGCAATTATATTTTTAATGAATTATAATTCGTTTCTAACACTTAAAGCTTCTGTACTTAGAAACTTTCCATATTGTTCTATTTCGCAAGGTATCATTCTATCACTGTGTGTAAACATGAAATAGATTTACTCTATAATTCTTTGCAAGAAATAATTCTTATTGTATATTTGAGAATGTGCCTCTTTAAGTAAATCATGTGAAAGTAAATGCCTTTAATGTGTATTGAGATTCTCTAACCATCTTTGTAAATTTCCATTGTTAAGTAAACAGAAAGTTCCTCTATTTTTAATCTTAATTATCTTACACTTTCTTTTAAAAATACTAGGTTATTTAATAAAACTATTCTAAATAAATAGATATGACTGTAAATTAGTGTACAGAAAATGATATTAAAATTTTATTTTATTGAAGCAGTAATGTTATGCTGCAATTCAATGAAATTTGACGATATTTTTTATCTTCTAACTACTTAGTCTTTTAGAATTGAAAGGATCAATATTTGTTTTAAACAAGGCATCAAGATTTTATTACTATATTTTTTTTTTGTTTTTCTTTCTGTTTTAATAAATATGTTTAAAGTTCCTCTTTCCATATATTTCAACTTGAGATTCATGTTCATGTAAATTTACCTTTGTAATAAGTTACAGTTATGTATATGGTTTGAAATTTTTCTTTTTCAAATATGATGTGGATTTATTTTCTTAAAAACTTATTTTTTGAAGAATTTTATTTTGATTATAATTACAAAATACTTATAGAAGATGGTATGAATTATTGAAAAATTAAATATGTATATATATATAGTGGTCATGTAATTTTAATATGTGAAGGCATTGTAAAGTGTATCGTTTTTTTTATTTTGAAAATTTTTTTCTTATTTTTTAGATATTTTCATTCACATATATTGTCCAATGTAAATTGATAAATAAAAATTTTATTTCAAATAAATTTCAATTTTTATCTCTTATTGATTATGTTTATTTGTACATTTATTGAATTTAACATTTTATAAATGCAATTGTTGTTACAAAAGGAAGTTATTTATGCCTTTTTATATAATTCGGCATTTATAAAGAGAATACTTAGCACACTTTTTATAAAGAGGAAATTATAAAAGAATATAGAATTATAGAGGAAAAGGAATTTATAAAGAGAAAATTTAGCACACTTTTGTGTTTGGGATATCAGTGTACCATTTGAAGAAATTACTATAAATAATTGATTTATTTCATTAAATTTGATTTGATACAAATTATGCTATCTTGTTGCAAATGTTTAATTCTTATTTTTATGTATATTTAAACTATATAAAATGCGAGAATTGCCTTTCTCAGTTATAATTTTAAGTTTCTTTATAAGAGAGAATAATAAAAATATAGAAATTCATTCCTAAAGAATTTTTAGATCAGTTGCCACAAAATGAATTTATTTGGTTTTTCAAAATTGTTACGAAGTTATAATAAATAAAATAAAAATGTTTGAATGTATTAAAATCATTTAAAACGTAAATTTTATTCTATTTTAATGTTATTTGAATAAAAAATAATTAAAATAGAAATTGCAACTTAATTCCATTGTAAACTGCAATTTTATCTTTTTTTATATAAATCCTCCAAATTACTAATTAATTATGCACAGGACAAGATCTGTATTTTGAACAGTAATAAATTATCAATATTTTAGATTTCCTTCAAGCTGATCATTGTAATATTCTGGCTCAAGATCTAAGTAATCATTGTAATATGAAAATGATTAGTACTACTGTAGGTTATGAAATCGTGTGGGTTAGTTAAAAAGTAGGTGACTTTGCCATTCCATGTAAATTTTTTTGATTTCTCAGTAGTATTTGTGATGAGTTAAATAGAGTAGAAGCCAGATTTGGCTATTCTGTATTAAAAGTCAAGATGTAAATTCCTCTTGTAAGAAAATTAAAATGTTAAAATTTTCAGATAAAGTTCCTGCAGAAGATAGTTATATAAAAAATATGCTGTTGTGTATCCATGCTACATTATGTCCTATTGCAAGTGTGACTATTTATTTTGGTATCGTATTTTATGAATTGATATGCAATCTCTTGTTTATACTAGTTGTGAAAAGAGTTAAAACGATATATTCATTATTGACAGTAAAAAAAGGCAATAAAATTAAGATAAATGCTTTTTGCTTGTGCAACATTCCATTCGAAATTTCATTATTATTATATCCTAAAATATTTATGTATATTTTCATTAAAAATTCTTTTTCTTAGAAATTTACACATCTCGACATTGATGGTTTTTAATCTATTACTGCCTTAATTCTTATGTCAATTCATAAAATATAATACAAAAATAAACAGTCATGCACTTTGGAGGATTTATAAAACAAATAGATAAAATTGCAGTTTACTTTGGAATTAAGTTGCAATTTCTATTTTAATTATTTTTCATTAAATTATTTTTTATTCAAATAACATTAAAATAGGATAAAATTTACATTTTAAATACTTTTAATACATTCGAACATTTTAATTTTATTTACAATCACTTCGTAATAATTTTGAAAAACCAAATAAATTCATTTTATGGCAACTGATCTAAAAATCCTTTAGAAATGGATTTATTTCTATATTTTTATAATTCTCTCTTACAAAGGAACTTAAAGTCATGTGTGAGAGAGGTAATTATCTAGTTTTATATGGTTTAAATATACGTAAAAATACGAATTAAGTTTTGTTCAAAAAAGATCAAATTTAGAATTTCTATCGTAATTTTATTCTTCTAAAACATTACAATTTTGAAAACAATAATAACTTTTCTTTTTTAGTATTTGCTGTCCTAAAAATTTCTTTTCACAGAATATTTTAATTTAAAAATAAAATTAATTAAATTCTATTATAGTCGGAAAAACTTATTAAAATTTATAATTGGAATAACTTTTAAAGTGAGAAAACGATTAGCTTCTCAAAACAATTAAATTTGAATCGTAGTAAATAAAATTTAAAACATCTTTTTTTAAATAGCATATTAGAATAACCAAAATAAGTATTCAAGAACAAAACGGAATTACTTTCAAAACATAATTTGTAATTTAAAAAATAAGACATTAGATAAATTGTTACTCTCTGTAAAAAAAACGGAAAAATTTAAAAAAACAATATCCTGATAGCTTAAATTATGTGGAATACGCAGTACTTGGAAAATTATGCTATTTAACCTCTCTCACCAGGAATTTATAGAGGAAATAATTTAATAATCTCATATTGTTTGATCAAATATTTAACCTCGTGATCTTTTGTGGCAGTGAAGGTCGAGGTAGACGATAGGGCCCGTAGCCAAGTAACATAACCACAATACAGAAGTATATTTGAGTATCGTAGGTGTTATCTGGCTTATGAAGATAGAGCTACAGTACTCCCCCACCAGTGAGTCAGTGAAGAAGCGAACGATTTTATAGCGTCAAGCGTGTGAGTACGATGGTAAGCAAATGTGTGAGTTGCTGCGTCAAGTGTGTGTGATAGCTTTTTTGCTCGGTTCCTGCGTTAAGGGAGTCTGACGACTTTCGCTATGGGTAGATGACGCCACGACAGTTGCACAAAGTTTAGTTGTCAAGGTCACAAATGTGGCAGATGAATGTGGAGGTTCGAACCCGCGACGCTAGATCCTGTAGCCGAGCAACATAACCACAATACAAAAGTATACTTGAGTATCATAGATGTTGTCTGGCTTATGAAACTAGCGCCGCACTGTCACTGATAAAACCTAAGTAGGAAGGATTCTATTTAATATCTGCACAGGGGAAATAAGGGAAGTTATAGTAGCATGAAACTTAGAAGATAAATGAACCGGACTATTGCAATTTAACAGCGCTATGATGTCATGGGACTTGATTTTATTAGAATGATTCATATTGTTATGAATTTTGTATAAATTAGATGTAAATATTTGTAAATAGTTTAATTGTATAAAAATATTGGTAATGGAATCGCGTGTCAACGCCAAAAGACCGTTTTAAGGGGGTTTCAACAGAAGATCGCCATATTTGACTAACTTGGCGATGTAGGTGTGTTGGCGGCATAATGAGACCGCTAACGGTTTTTGTTTTTACTACACTCGACATTCGCTGTGGAAGAAATAAAAATTTGTTCCTAGGAAACGTTGGAGAAATTTCCACACTCGCCTGGAGCGGCCACGCTGTTTCTGCGTTCGCTCTGCCGGGGCCTCCGAGAGAAGCGTTATCTCTCCTATGGGCCTGGAACAGCAGAAAGGGGAAAACGACTAAGCGATGGTTGCTTTTCGCTTAGGCGTATTGCCTCCATCCTTTTTCGTTCAGCTTCTTTCCTCTCATCTTTAAATAAACTGTGCAAAATAGCTTTCAATTTAAGAGTAATTAATAGTAGCGTTATACGTCCTTTATTTGTTGATGATTTTATGTAGAGATATTAAATTTAGTTATACATGAACAATAAGAACATAAAATGTTTGAAATATGTATTAATTGATTTTAAGCTCTGGCATAAGAATTTGGCATAAAAAATAATTTCGGAGAATAATTATAAAACTGTTTAAGATAGTATTTTTTATTGTCTTTTAAAATAGTTTAACATGTAATTTTTTAACACCCTTTGAAAGTAAAAATTTATAAAAACCATTGAATTTTAAGTGAAATTGCCAGAGCCACGTTAGCCCTCTGATATTTTTAAAAATCAGAGTTCCCCAAGAAGCACCACGAGGAAGTGTGGTTGGACTTTGCCTCTCAAAATTTTTTTTATTATTATTATTCAACAATTTAAATTCTAATTTTAATATGAATACTTTTACTTCCATGAATACAATTTTAAGATGCACTTATTTATACTTAATCCAGTTAGTGAGTTAGAATGGTAGCTAATATGTGGTCTGATTATAATTTCATCTAAAAGAAGGTTTACATTCCTTTCAGATATACTTAGCTTCAAACATTTTTCTGATAAATATTTTTTTGTATTCTGTACCATCCTTACTTGCCTTTAAAGATAATACAGAAGATATTTTTCTAAGATATCTTTCACTAGGCAACACAAAAATGTCACTGGAACGTAATTCATTATAAACTAACGAAGATTTTGTGAAAACTGAAAAAGCCCACGAAAGCATGAAAGGAGAATACCTTAAAGATGCTGAGGAAGTTAATAATTTCAACTGCTCGTAATAAAATTTAATGGCAAAATTAAGAGGATCTTCATTTTCTTTTGAATCAGTTAGGTGTGATTTTAGAGTAAGTAAAATATTTTCAATGGTAGCATTTTCAATCATATCTTCCTTATTTTCGAGATACGCAAATAAATTTTCAATTTGAGAGTATAGAGTTACTTTTAATTGTTTATCTTCATTCATGGAAAAAAGCCAAGTCATACTTTGGGAGTCAATTTTTTTATTATTGAAGAAAATATTTATATTCATTTTAGCATCAATCGTGAAACTGGCTTTAATTTCTAAAGGAAGAGAATTAGGTTTTAATATATAATAACTGATTCTTGAATCATCAATGTATGCATTCCAAAAACTTTTGATAATATCTGTACGTTTACTTAAATCTTCAAAACAAGAAATAACATCTGAGTTTAAAAATTCTGTTATTTTTTTATCAGATCTTTGTAACTGAATTTCTCGCCGTAATTCAGGATCTTTTCTTGAAGACAATGAATTTGTTTGAGAATCAGAGAGATAGAGAGGCAAGTTTGGAAAAATGCAAGGAATGGATTTGGGTTTCAATTTAAATCTTTTACGCTGTTTTAATTCCGTATTACCATCAGGTAGTGTACAGGCATATTCTTTAATTACATCATCATTTTTGAAGTGATGGATGCAAACAACCGATCTGGCAGTTGGCGTAAAATCCTTTCTGGGTATTTTTCGGAGCCATTGTTCCTTCAGATCTGCATCATTGGGGAATTTAAATACTTTTATATTTTCTATAGCAGGAGGATAATTTGATTTGCAACCTGGTACACAGCAGACTGACGGCATTGTTATCTTTAAAGAATAACAAAAAAAATCAAATTATTTATTCCTTTGAGCAAAAATAATCAATAAATTTAAACATTGTTTACATTTCCAAATGGATAGGTTCCAAATAGTGGAGATATTTTTATAAAATAATACTCTAACTTTCTAATATTTAATAGTTTTATTCACTTGAAAAAATAATTTTATTTTTTCTGAGCGCTAGAAGCTATTGACTTGTCTAAAATTATTTTAAAAAGTAAAATACCTCCTGCCAAAAAAAAATATATTTCTTTAAAAGTTGACGCGAAAAATTAGGGAAATAAACAAAAACAAAAAATTGGTTTTCTATGAAGTAAAAAAAAAATTATAAGCAAACAAAATAAATTTACTTTTAGTTCACACAAATTGAATTATATGAATTGTTAAACTACTCGTGTTTACACTCTGCAATGAATAGCGAATGCCTAATGCCATGAGACAAGAAAGGATTTTAGGCTTAATGTGTACTTCACATTAAAACTTATAATTAAAAAACCCCGCAAGTTAAAGAAAAATAAATAGTTTTAATTACTCACATGATAATCAAGTGCGATACGGTACTTCTTTTTAGTAATCCAGAGGCGATGTCACAGAATTTCAATGCAAAAAATATTCAAAAATTGTCACAATCGCAAACGAACGTGCACTAGGGACAATGGACATCAACTGACCAAAGCTAAAAACAGTCCATCGCTTAGCTCAAACCAGTTATGGGGAATGGGGGGTTAGTTCCTGGCCCGTATAACTCTTATCGCTGTCTTTTCGGAGGCCCCGGCTCTGCCCACTTTTAAGGCCCGTCAACCCAACCAATGAGCGAGGAGAATCAATTCGAAGAGCGAGCTGTGACAGTTGACTTAGCTTGAAAGAATGGCTTTTCTTTTTGGCATATGTTCTAGAGCTATGCTGTTACCCGTAATTAGCGGATTAAATAGTGTTAATTCGCAGTAGATTGTGTAGAGTGTGTTGTGTGTATTTAATACACGTTTCGTAGACAATAAAGTCTACATTTTATTTGCATCTGCGCATCGTTCTTATGAGAATTTTCGAGACAATATGCACAATAAATAAAAATGAGCATTTGTTAACTTAACATGGCTTTACAATTTGGTGAACAAAAGATTTTCTTGAGGAATCATTAATATTAAATTATGCATAAGAAATTTAATTGAAGCGCAACTAACATTCCCGGAAAACCAGTTGATTGCGAAATGCTGCTAGTAATTTCATAAAATGATGCCACTCATACGGTTTATGTTTAAAATTTTCAGTTGAAATTATATATCAAATACATTTTCCAGTAAAATGTATCAGAAACACTACGAAACGAGCCAGCTATAAAAAAAATCATTAAATGTTTTTCATTAGAAATGTAATTTATAATGCATTTTTTCGCGAATTTCTGGTTATCTTTTCCTATGAGATTTCTTTCACTCTTTCTCTTAATTATTTAATTCCTCGCTTAAACGGAATGTGAATTGACACTATTAGACATTTTTGTGAATTCTTCCCATAGAATTACGAAATTTTTTATACATTTGTATTAAATACAACAGATTTTTTTATATAAAAACTTTTTGAAACAAAATATTGTTTTTAAAAATTAAAGTATGCATAATTTTTTTTAATTTCAAAATAATATAGGCGACTTAATTTTTAATTTTATTATTTTTCCCTTATTACCCAATGTAAATTTATTTGGAATAAAATTATGTATTATTTTGTAATTTCAATTAAATGTTAATTTTTTAGAAATATTTTTATGCCCACTTACTGAATTTTTTTAAGTTTTATTTTTTTTTGCAACTAAAATTGATTTTTAACTATCTAGAAAAAACTCGAAATATAAAATGTATATCCTATTTTCTTTTAAAGTTTTACAGAAATCTTCATAACCGAATCTATTTAAATTATTCAAAAATTAAGACACCTGAGACATTTTAAAGATATTTAAATCTAATTACCAATACAATCTAATAATCATTATGAATAAAATAATTGAAATATGATTTTTTTATTCTAGATTTTTGAACTATTCATTTTTTAACACTATTTTAGTTGAATGTAAAACTATATTCTGCTTTGGAAATGGTGAAAATAAAAGTTCATATTTATGTTTATTTTTGCTGATTTCAAAGTACACTGTCCTCTCAAAGCAGCATTTTCAAAGCCATTAACAATTTTGAAGTAAAACGCTCATTACGATTATTTTCTTTCTAAGAGAGAAAAAAAGAAAGTTAAATCCGATATCCATCATATCAAAATACATTCAAATTCTGAAAAATTTGATTGAATGAAGCGTTTATCACCATTTTCCCTTGAATTAAAATAAAATGATGCTCTATTTCATGGAATATCAGCTGCAGTAAAGGCGCATCCTCCTACTTTTATTTGTTGTGCATCATGTAGTTCCAAAAAAAAAAAAAAAAAAAAAAAAAAAAAAAAAACTGAGGCGCCGCTCCGATCTGGCGACTTTTCTGAAAGCATGCGGAGGAAATTAGTCGCCAAGAGGGAAAAATGGGGGCGACAGAGAAAGAAGGGAATGGAGTAGAAAGAGAGGAGCCGTGAAGCGAGGAAAATAATGTTTCGATGTTATTTATGTACGGTGTATTGTGTTGCGATCCATTAAATAAATGTTAATAAATAATCTTGGAACTGGTATCCTTCTCTAAGATACCAACTGCAAGAAGCTTCTTTTATTTATCATATTTTTTTAATAAAAGTATGAACTATGATCGTTGGGAAGCAAAGATGATATTAGTCTGAAGATTATTTATTTACCATGTAATAAATGGGGCGCAGCACTTTACCACACATAAACTCACAAACAACATCAGCCCATCTTTTTTCTGTTCCTTGCAGATGCCTTCTCTTTGTTCACCCACACCTATCTGTTTCATCTTCTCTCCTCTCTTGGCGAGTAATTTTCTCGCCTGGCTCTCAGAAAGATCGCCAGATCATGGCGGCGCCTTACAATTTTACGAGTCCCATATATAGAAGAGAAAAAATGATGGCGACGAAAGCGTCTCTTCCTTATGGGAGTATATGGCGCTGATCGTATCATCCAAAGATGTCTCTGACAAGACATGACCCAGGGGAGTGAGTGGATCAATCTTTCGAAGGTCACGGGCAACCTAAATAACACCCAACAAAAAATAAAGTATTCCAACACAAATAGCATCCTATGCTCAAAGATGCAGCTGCAAGGGACCGTGACCTTCTGAAGGACAACCCGGTGTACTATTCGAACTTGTTTAGAAAAAAATACTCTTCGAGTTTAGAATTTCTCTGTTTGGGCAGAAAATGCGGCCATGACAAATCATATTGAATCCTGAGCAAATGTTAGAAAGATTCTTAGAACATAGAACTCATTATTATGATTAACTAGCCGCCCTTGGCGACCAGTCGGTTCGCCAGTATTAATGCTCGCTAAAATTTTCATATAATATTTTATGTAGCTGTGTCTCATAACAGGTTTTTCATCAAAATATTTTTAAACCAAACAAATTTTGATAATCATATAATTCATTTAGAGTATTATTTAGTATTATTTTCTTCAGATGTTCTGTTCACTGTTCTACTCATCTTTTTCTTTGTATCCGAGCAATGATTCTCCCGGAATTGATATTTTACGTAAATGGTGGAGGGAAAGGTCTAAAATTCTACATTTTCATAGAATAATGAGATTCAAATTTTCATAAATGTAAACACACTAAACAATAAAGACAGTTGGTTTTTAAGAGATGCGAAAGTTTAAAAAAAGCTCGGAAAATGCCGCGCACAGAGGAAATAATATTGATACACACACATCCTTCTTTTCTTTTCTTTTTCTTTTTTTCTATCATTTTTTTCTTCACTAATTTTGTTTCTACAAACCCTATTTTCACTTTGTTATTCTTTTTTTTTCTTCCGTGCCGAAATTTTATTTTGAGCAGGCATAGATTAAATATTCATACAGACTAATAATAAAAGCAGCTATTTTGTTTCTTTTTTAAACATCCCGTTATCTATGAATGAAAACCAACTGACTTCGTGCATTTCTTTCTAAACAAATCATAATTTATTACTTCCTGCTATCTCACTCATTTGGCGTGGGGGAAGGAAATGCAGATTTTTGGCGGGAAAGTTAGAAAAGTGTCGTTTTAACTATTTTCCTCTCAGTTTTTTCATTTTTTCTCTCCATAAGAACCATCCTCGTGTCTTAACGAAACTATTAAACAAAAAATTAGCCGAATCGGTCAAGCCGTTCTCCAGTTTTGCGCTTAGCAACGCATTTCGAGCTGCATTTTTACTATAATAGATTATTGAAGCACTTTTTTTAGATATTCTGTTATATAAATAAATTTGACATATATATATATAGATAAATCTATTATTAATATCAGAGGATCCTGCTGTTTAGAAGAAGCAAGTGAATAATTCAATATTTATAATATTTCGTTTAACACAACTTAAATGAATTTACAATAATAATAGCGTTTTTAATTTTTATTTCCATGTGAACTGAATAAAGTCTATGTGCCTATAAAATTGTAAAATTTCGGAAACGACTCCTGAGAATAGGTTCAATCCTTTCACTCGATAATTTTACTACTAACAGCGACTTTTAATAAAATATCCCTGATTTTTTGTAATTTTATAAGAAAACTGTTCATTAAAAAAATACTAATTTCCGTAGGTAGGTAAGAGAAGTTTAATTTGGAAAAAAATTAAGTTTAACTTTTCATTTCTTGCTGATATCTTATTAGTGTAAAATGATCGGATTTGGGATGTTTCCAATTTGTCTCATTTTCCCAAAGAAGAAAATACTCTAAATTTTAATTAAATATCTCATTTGCACCATGTTAAAAAGAAAAGGTAAATATAATTAATTTGAAAATGATGTTCCCCAATTTTTCTAAGCATGGAATATAGCCAACGTAATATTATAGTATGCAAAAATTGGAAGAAAAAATAATAAATTAATATGTGAAACGCATATATTCGCTTAAATATTTTCTTATAGTTGTTTTTAAATTTTTTAAAATTGTTAATTGAATGACTATTTCTAAATTTATTTTCTCTTATTTATTTAATAGCTTTTGCTAGAAACACCATTCATTTGCATAGACATGATTCCATACTGCGCGTCAGAGCACTGGAGACTAAAATTCATCGCGGATTTGTAATGATTTTACTTAACTACAAAAGAAAATAGAGTGGTGTTTAGTCTTTTCAGATTGAGAATTAAGGAAAAATCATCGGCACTCCTTTGTATGTACTCAGGAAAATCAAATACATTGAACTCAAAATTAAATTTACTTTGAATCGCATAAAACAGCTTTCAAAAGTTGTTTTTTTTAAAGAAAAATTTTCGTATTCGTAAAGAATTGTTACAATTGTTAGAATATGTTCCAATTATTCCAAATTCTCACAAGAGACCAAGAACCATACTTAATCAAGGAATAGAGAATTTATACAGATCTGGACCCAGTTATAACTGGAATTTAATCATTTATAGATAATATACAAACTGGTACACTGAGCAAATTCGCAGGTATTTTATCCACCTATACGTTATGGAATCTCCCAAACTCAGAAAAGAAAAACAACTTCTTGAAATTGCAGAGTTTCAACTGTTAAAATTTATTTATTAAGCTAGCATCCCTCTTTTTACTTAACTTTAAAAATTTCGAATTGTATTTTTCCAATTTAAAATTGAAAATGGAGATGCGTTTTGACATTTTATGTTTTACGAGCTCCGATAGCCTTATGTTCTTTTCTTCACAACAAATTGCTTTTTTTATTAAATTGCTGCTATTTACGATGCAGCTGTTGTTGGAACAGCTGCAGGGAAAATGGAAGTGGCAGATGCTTTTAATGGAATTTCTGTTTCTGTAGTGCAATCTTTATTAGACTTTTTCTTTGGTTCTAATTTCATTAAAAAGTACTTCCTCGACCACCGCTACAAATATATTAAGAGAATAATATATCCAGTACTGATTTAAATAACGGCGAAAAAGAATGACCAGAAGATTCTTATTTCAATTCCTTTCTTTAAAAATTTATTTAGTATATTAAAACATTAGTGAAAAAAAAACCACCATTCAAAAAATTTCTATAGCTGAACTCATAGTTCAGTTGAATTGTATTTTGGCATGGAAAAAAATACACATTTCAATGTATCTTGTCAGAATATAGTTTCTTGAAAGGCCAAGCAACACTTGCTCGTGCAAGCTATATTATATTTTTATTCATTTTTATTGTTTCCTTGAATAAGTCACTTTAGTATTTCAATCGATCCAAAACACTTTCTCTCGCATTTTTTATTTGAAAAAAATATCATATTTCCTATTTATTTCATTTCATATAATTTCGTGTTCAAAATGACATTTTTCTAGGTTTTATTTGCTGTAGTCATAAAATTATTTTTTTAAATCAGAGCTTTTGTAAATACAATGGCAACATGTTATTAAAAGATGAAACACGTTATTAAAAGATGATTTTTTTTTTGAGATTGTCGTGTAGATAATGAAATTTCAATTTTTCGGCCAACAGTTTTTTGTTGACGCCAAAAACCTCATCCCAAAACAACATCATATTCTGACATGATAATAAATACATTGATTTTGGTTATTGTTGTTGCGTTGGCCACCCAGATATGGTTAGTTAACTTTAAACCAGATAAGAAAGAGAAGGAGGTGAAGTTTGTAACAGTGATTTTTCAGTGTAATGTAAGAAAAATAATTTATTTTAAAAAGTTTTAGATATTAAAAAAGCTTATAAAATAAACTTTCAAATAATATGATAGTTTAATTTGATCAGCAGTAAATTTTAAGAAGTTCTGATATGAAAAAATAACTTTCCTTTCAAGAAACCTTGAATGGAATTCTTTTGGAATTCCACTTACGTGAAAAAGAATATCTCGTAAAATTTCCAGAACGATATTTGTATTATCTTTTGGATAAATTCGATTTACTCGAAAAATACTAATAAATACTTTTCAATTAGAAAATGAGTGAGAATTGAAAAATAGAAAATAGTTAAAATCTGAAAATCAGTTTAAAATCGATTGAAAAAAAATGTTTATTAATATTAGAGAGTGGTTTCCCCCAAATTTTCTCGTATAATTTTAAATATACTTGTTACCAGGGAGATCTCACATAGTTGTTTTTGGCGTGAATTTATCATTTTTACTGAATCTATCGTGTCATTCTTGGGCGTTGTTTGATGATTAAACCCTAGCATATGGTTAATAGTATTCGAAAATCGAATCTGTGTCTTAGACACGTTTTTCACAATCGATTGAAACAAATATTTGATACAAAACTGTGTTAGTAGTCATACAAAATTTGATATTTAACTCATTGCGTTCTTGAGTTATCGCGTTTACATATTTCTAAAAGTATATACCGACAGACAGCCAATCCTTAGTTGGATTTGACTCAGAATTCGAAGGTTGTCTACCCTATAGATGTTAAATCTATGTACTGAATGTTATCTATCTAACTCTCTTCGTTTTTGAATTAGTGTCTTATATTCGAACAGCCGGATAGACAGAAGAACAGATTTGATGGAAATCTGCGAATTTTGGAAAATACAACATACAAAATGTCATCAATTCTAGCTCACGACTTTTTTGAGTTATATTTGTTGCAAACAGACAGGTGGGAATTTCCCAAACTCTCGAGTTGAATTTTTTGGCGACTACAATACTTTCTTTGTACTACGTTTACGAGAAAGTAATAACATTTTCATAAAAAAAGAAAAAGCATTTAACGTGAAGCCATCGATCAAATAACCGTTTTCATTCATGAGTTCCATGAACACAAAATTAAACGATGGGAAATGAGAATAATTAAAAGTACAACGCCGTTTTATTTTTCAGTAGTTTCAGTGAAGCAACAGGCGATGCTGTTTCTGGGAGCATACCGATCGATCAAATACAGCACGAATTCATTTCGGCGGCCGAAAAATACATCAAAGATATCGATTTGCGGACTAGGAAGGAAAGATGTCTGCTCATAGAAATCAAGGAACTCCTCCTACGATAAGTAATTATCGATCGTCTTTCAGTTCGTTTAACAGAGAATAGTTCTGGTAATAAATTTTATTCAGACAGATCTATGCTTATTGAAAATAAAATAAATCGTTTGCTTCTTGTAGGCTAATTAAAAGTAAAATATAT
This sequence comes from Argiope argentata, assembly GCA_026289955.1. NCBI lineage: Eukaryota > Metazoa > Arthropoda > Arachnida > Araneae > Araneidae > Argiope > Argiope argentata. The sequence continues at coordinate 4,630,617 of JAOUZG010042725.1, forward strand.
CTTTTGCTAAATAAAAGTAAAATATATCGTTAACTTCTCAATAAAGTTATTCTTTAAAAAAATATTTTGCAGTCAGAACACTATAAATAATTGTCTTATTGGATATAGCAATAATGTTAATTTATGATGCGAAAAAATGGATTCTTAAAGTATCCTATTAGGTTCGAGACGTTAAAAAAACAAATATTTTAATGTTTATATGGGGGTTTTTTATTAACAGGGAGATAAAAGATGAATAAAAGTGAAATTATTTAAATATACCTATGTAGTTTTTGAAGAAAAAAGCATATTTCGGCGTAAATTTCTGCATTTACTTAAAAAGAACTAAAATTGTTTTAGAGAAAAAAAATTGATGCATTGTTTCATTTTTCAATATAAAATCATAAGCACATATCTTCAAGTGCAACTAACTATTACTTTAAAATTGTATTCAAAAATAAAATTTATGTGTGTAACATACGACATTTTTAAATTTTTTCAACAATATTTTGCATTAGACCATTATAAATTCACTACTAAATTTAGAACGCTATTTTTCATTTCCTACTATTAATTCACACTCTTCCTTTCTCTCTATATCTTGTTCAAATTTTCAATCATTAATAAAATGCTTTTTAGTCATCCACTCGCTCAAATACATTTTTTTAAACTTGAGCTGGATGGCAATTAATGTTAATACATTTTTTCCAATATTAATTCATTAATTAAATTTAATTCATTTTTAGTACTTTAAAAAGAATTTTAGAAGTTAGTAATGAAAGTTGAAACCATCAGTAGCTCAATCAGTAAAATGTGAGGATTTCAAAAATTTTCGCATGAAGGGGAAGAATTCCGAGTTCAATTCTTGCAAAAATTAATAATTTTTGAAAAATAATTTATATTAATTACAGTTATTTAATAAATAGTACCGAACTAAATTTTTCCTTCGTTGACCTTTTTATATTACTTGTTGTCGATCCAACTTACCAAATATTATGCAATTTTTTCCCATATCAAATTATAATTTGATCGAACTATTTTCTTAGATTATATTAGAATTAATCATATTATCCTAAGAATAATATTATTAAATTTTGGAAATTACGTTCATGAAAAGCAAAGGAAACAAGGGAAATTTTTTTTTATTATTAATACTAATCAAACGCTCAAGGATATATAACTTATTATTTACTTAAATACAACAGTAAATAATAAGTTATATATTCACATTTTCTTTTCAGATGAAACGTGCATTGAGCATGGTATAGGATTCCTTGCAGCAAATGCATTCCAAATACGCACAGTATTTGGATAGAAAACTAAACGAATTGACTGTTGTACTCACAAAGGTTGAACATTTACGTAAGGAAATTATAGAATTTAAACAATGGGAAGATGAGAAAGATATAATTATTTTACTGAAAAGAAACATAGATTTTTTTATAGACAAGTTACTACTCATTGAAGAAGCTAAATTAATTTAAATTTAGAGCTGATATTTTCATACTTTTGTGAATTAAATTCTCCAAAATAAAAGGAACAACTAATGCAATTTGCTTCTAAAAAGTCCATGATTATCAATCGTTGATATCAATTATTTATCCCAATCTTCTGCCATATAATGCTATAAAGTGAATGTGCATAATATATAGACAAAGCACATTATAATTACTTTGATTATATATAACATTGAGTACTTCTTTATATACATGCCGTCTTGACTCGAGTGTAAAAATGGTATGTGTTACACCTTAGTGTTCATAACATTGACTTCGTTACACAATAGTCTCCAAAGGCTAATTAATTGTTCACCAATAAAGTTTTCAGAATTTTAAAAAGAAAATTGGATAAGTAAAGTCAGAGAAAAAGGGGCGATAAAAATAAATGAATGTATTTAATGCTTTTATCCAAGTGGTTACGATCTAATCTTTTTAAAAAAAACCAAATAAATTAATATAGCATAATCATCTGTCTAAATGTGATCAACCATACATCAGCAGTTTTTCCGAAATGTCAAACATTGTTCAAAGTTTAGAGAGGGAATCATGACCTTTGTCTTGTACCCACCTCAGAGCATAATAATTTATAATTTTTTCCATAGTTGAACTCTCAACTATAAATTTCTCCCCCTTGCTATTTTTTCTATAATCTTTCTACTATAATATATTTAAAAATCGTGCACTAAAAGAATAATTTTTATATATTTTTTTAAATATAATTCTTTTTGATTACTTTTTCTATTTAAAAGTATTGCATTAAAATAATATTCTTTTAATATTGTTTTTTTTTCATTTCTATTTAATATTTCATAAATTTAAAAAATTTTACACAAAAAGAATATTTTTAATAATGTTTTCTTTTCATTTCTATTAATTACTTTTTATATTTAAAATTTTGCCTTAAAAGAACATTTTTTAATGTTTTTTATTTCTATTAATTACTTTTTATAATTAAAAATCTTGCACTAAAAAAAATTTTTTTTCTAAAATAAAGACATTTTTTGTGTATAATTAGAAAACAGTTCACTGAAAAATTTAATGACGAATGTTTTAAATATTAAAATCTCTAATCATAAGTTTTTCTGTCAAATGTAAATAATATTCCACATTTATCTCCCTTCTTCTACTCGTAGAAGAAACCATTTTTGCACATTAGTGAAGTTAGACAAATTTATTCTTTTTTGTCATGATATAAGGTGAATAGATAGTCAAAATGGGGACTTAATACATCTCGATCAAATATTACAATACAAAATTTTTGTTTAATATTTTGCATTTTTTTCCCGTAAATTTTCGCTTGTATTTGTCCGTACTGTCATTTTTTATACATCACCGAAAACAAAGTCAGTGCATTCATTAGAAAAAAACAAACTATTGCCGTTCTCATTAAATTTATTTTGAACATCTAGCAGAATTTACTGACTTTGAAAAAATTTTTAAATTATAACCAGTTTTCCAAAAAAAAAAAATTACTACATCCAACATTTAAATATATATATATATATATATATATATATATATATATATATACACGTAATAACTTTTAAAATACCTTTTTTAACTGTGTATTTTATAACGAGTTCAAAACATTCTTTTCGCAGCTCTCCAATAGATAACTAAAACATTTTAATTTCTAGAAGGGCACTTCTATTTAAGAAATTGGGAAAGGAAATTTAATTTCACGTTTCATAAATGAAAAAAAAATCAATTTTATTTAATGAGCTTAAAGATATTTTGATTAATAAATTTAAATAATAATTAAAACTACTTTGATAAACTAAAATTATATTAAACAGAATAATGGCGGAAAATTTTCCTTTTCTCCTAGACTCTCTCCTTCAGCGATTTGATGTGTCACGTGTCTTTTCAATTTTGGCAAAATGCCAATAATTATAACTACTTCATGTAATTCGCATTTTAGGATGGATTTACAAATTTTCTAATTCCATATCCTTAAGAAAATTAAATTTTATGTTTAATAAGAGAAAAATGCTTTTGATCTATTCGAGTTGTTATGAGCTTAAATTATTTTCATCAATAAATTTAATTAATAACTAAAACTATTTTGATAAATAAAGCCATATTGGAGGGACTATGGCGGTAAATTTTCCTTCTCATGAAGACCGGTTCTCCTTCTCCGGTATTAACGTGTCACGTGTCTTTTCAATCTTGGCAAACTGCCAATAATTCTAACCATTTTATAGGATTTTAATTTCAAGATGGCTGCAGCAAACTTTCTACTTGCATTGCCCAATGCAACAATTTCTCAATTATTCTTACACCTTCATTCATTCTTTTTTTCCCCTTTTACTCTTTCATTTTTTTTTCTTTTACTGTTTTCTTTTTTTCTTTCATTTTTTTTCTTTAACTCTTTCATTTTTTTTTTCTTTTACTATTTTCTTTCACTCTCTTTTTTATTCTCATTCTTTCATTTCTTTTGTGTCAATTTTTATCATCTGTAGTCTTTCACGCGATGTCCTCGAGAAAGAGTTAAAAAAAACCTTGCAAAATGGATATAAATTCTTTCATATTGTTAACGCAATTTCATTTTAATTGTGGCTTTTGATAACGATGACATTCCATATCACAGACAGCCATGTCATATAAATATGTATGCGTGCGCATGTTTTGGTGTTCTACATTTCAGACCGTTGAGCCATCAAATTGCCACATATGTACTTTGGAGAATGGGAATATGTACCACTGAGAAATCTATTATAAAATTTTGATTAATAAAAAATTAAGCGAAATTTTAATTTTTTAGCGATAATTTCCGAAAACATTATACCACAAAAATAATTTTTACATCATCTTAAAATTCAAAAAATAATTAATTATCCTTTCAATGATATATTCAATGTTTACCTATCGTATAAATTTATACATTAGCAAATTTATCTATCCTAGAAATGTTTAATTTTATACCAGTTTTAAAAATATATATATTGAGAATATTTTCAAACAATTTATTTCAAACAAACTATAAATAAAATTTAAATTGCACACATTACTCTTGTATGAAAAAACAAAAACGCAACTTTTATTAATGTATTACCATCAAGCTGAGATTGAAAATTAAGCTAGACTAGCAAGCTAAACCCAGAAAAATGCAATTTTTAACACATGCCTGTAAGAAATATCACACTTGATATTTTTTAAAAAAATTATTAAAAAAAATATTTTAATGATTTTTTTAAAAATCAATTCTATTATTAGACTGGAATAACAACCTTGCAGCAGCTTGTGAAATAATAGAGGCAAAAAAAAGGGGGAGTAATAGATGCTTAGTATCTTGAAAATATATACGGGAGGGGGAGAAACTCTCACAATGGCTTTTATTTCAACGCAATAGAAACCTTGGAATGTGAAGATATATTAATATTTACATAATTTTTAATAATGTTTGTTATTGTAATAATTTTTAAATCCAGTGACAGAGTGGTAAGATCCTGACTTCGGAGCTGAAAGGCTGCATGTTTGAAATTCGATCAGTCATATATAAATACTTGTTGCATTCTATGGAGACAAACGTCCTCCCATTAGTGTGATGTGAAAGTTAGGGGAAGGTGTTGTCAATTCAGGTGTTGTTGTCCTTGTCATCTGATGGGGTTCAAATTTAGGCTGTTTCTCCCAAAATAACCCTAATGTTGTTTTCAGTCTAGATCTGATGTATGAATAGTCACATTATGTAGTTTTTATAAATTCGTAATTTCTTACATCTTATTCACAAAATTACTGAAAAAAGTCACATACTCAACATTTTAAAAAGAATTGAAAAAGAACTTCTCTATTGAAAAAGCGGAATACTTGCCATTTTGGGCAATATTCGAAATTAAAGTTTTAGAAAATCAATTAATTTTTAAAATAATTATTGTGGCAAAAAAATATTTCCCACTTCCTCTTTAATGAATATTAAAAGCGTTTTGATAGGAATTATTAAATTTAATATCACAAAATTTCTTTAGATCATTTCCCCATCTTTTTCCCCTACGAGTTTTCATGTTTCATTTTGTTTGTTTTCAATTATCTTGCACAAAAGACAGATTTTCCAAAATTATTACAAATTTTCATTGTCCAATTCTTGCGTGTACAAATGCGATCTAAAACACACATCTATTTTCTAGTTTACACTCAATTTACTTTTAAATGATATAAATAATAATAAACAATGTATAAAGTATAGTATGAAAGGTGTTATAATTGTCTTTCATTTTTGCAAATATTATTTTTATAAACTCAGACGCCGTTCTAATATTTTAAGTAAATTTTATTTCTATAAACGCTATAAAAACTTCATATATTTGTTAAAAAAAATCGTATGTCATATTTGTAAATAAAACAATTTTATATGAAAGTGTGCAATGCATGCATAGTTTTTTTTCTTCTTTAATCAATTCAAACTTTCTTTCTACTTTTCTTACACGATTTTTTTGTTTATATTTCTAATAAGCAAAATATGGTTTTCAAGAGTTTTCAGATTTTGGTGGAAAGTTTTTATTCAATGATTCGTAAATTTGATCAATTAATATTCATTCGCCAGTGAGTAGAATTTTCAGAGCATAAATATAAATTTAAAAGGTAATAATATACCTTTTTGATAATTTTTTGAAAAAAAAATTAGTATAAAAATTAAATTTGTATTTGAAAAAATAATAAATAAATAAATCATCTGATATTTTCCGATACATGAGGGTGAAAAAAATTAATTTCGAATTATTAAAAATAGTGATTAAATGTTAAATGTATTTGTACACTAATTTTGGAAAAGAAAATTTTCATTACTGTGTATTCATTAAGAATGAAATTCAGAATGTTGATAGCATTGTGCTTCTATTATAATACTCGAAAAAAAGATAATTTTATTGGGAAAAGATAGGATGGGGGATTCACTAATATCCCAGATATGCAATACAAGAATTTCGGTTTTTTATATTAATTCTGAATGATTTAATAATTAATTACTAAAATCTATACTACTATTATAAATGTGAAAGTTGGATGGATGATGTGAGTCAATCACGCCAGAACGGGAGAAGGAAATTGGATGAAATTTAGCACAGAGATAGATTATAGTCTGCAGAAGAACATAGGCTAATTTTTTTTCCGGTTAAATGAGTGGTTAATCTTTTTATTAATTAAAAACTAACTTTTCCATTAAAAAATAAAAAAGGAATCTGAAAACATCTGCCTGAGATTTTTGAATCGTTTTTTTTTTTGTTTTTCTATTTCCGGTATTCATCTATACTTATATTTTCCGCCAAAAAATAAAAAATAAAAATCTGAAAACATCTGCCTGAGCTTTTTGAATCGTTTGTTTTTATTTTTTTTTTATTTCCGGCATTCATCTATACTACTATTATAAGTAGGATTTTCCGGCAGAAAGCCTTTTACATAGGAATAAAAAAAATTTAAAAAAAATCTGAAAACATCTGCCTGAGCTTTTTGAACCAATGATCTACAAGTTTCTTGATTATATCATATACTAGCCGCCCTTGGCGACCAGTCGGTTCGCCAGTATTAATGCTCGCTAAAATTTTCAAATAATATTTTATTTAGCTGTGTCTCATAACAGGTTTTTCATCAAAATATTTTTAAACCAAACAAATTTTGATAATCATATAATTCATTTAGAGTATTATTTAGTATTATTTTCTTCAGATGTTCTGTTCATTGTGCTATTCATCTTTCTCTTTGTATCCGAGCAATGATTGTCCCGGAATTGATATTTTACTTAAATGGTGGAGGGAAAGGTCTAAAATTCTACATTTTTATAGAATAATGAGATTTAAATTTTCATAAATGTAAACACACTAAACAAATAGACACAATTGGATTTTAAGTGCTGCGAAAGTTTAAAAAAAGCTCGGAAAATGCCGCGCACAGAGGAGATAATATTGATACACACACATCCTTCTTTTTTTGTTTCTTCTATCCTTTTTTTCTTCACTAATTTTGTTTATACAAACCCTATTTTCACTTTGTTATTCTTTTTTTTTCTTCCGCGCCGAAATTTTATTTTGAGCAGGCATAGATTAAATATTCATACAGACTAATAATAAAAGCAGCTATTTTGTTTCTTTTTTAAACTTCCCGTTATCTATGAATGAAAACCAACTGACTTCGCGCATTTCTTTCTAAACAAATCATAATTTATTACTTCCTGCTATCTCACTCAGTTGGTGTGGGGGAAGGAAATGCAGATTTTTGGCGGGAAAGTTAGAAAAGTGTCGTTTTAACTATTTTCCTCGCAGTTTTTTCATTTTTTCTTTCCGTAAGAACCATCCTCGTGTCTTAACGAAACTATTAAACAAAAAATTAGCCGAATCGGTCGAGCCGTTCTCCAGTTTTGCGCTTAGCAACGCATTTCGAGCTCCATTTTTATTATAATAGATGACTCTATTTTCAATAACACCATAATGAAACCGTTTGATAACATTTCAGCTGTGATCAGGCCATCAAATATCATAAATACACATAAAAATTTCCATGCGTACGATGTCGCGGGTAAAAGCTAGTTATTTATAAATGCAACTTTTTTTATAGATTAAAAAAGAATAGCAAAATTATATAATTTTTAAAAAGGCTTTTAATTAATCAGTATCTTTATAATTAAATAATTAAGTTGAATATTAAAATTTTAATTGATTTTCCTACATTATTAAAGTTTATTACACAGAAACAAAACTTATTCACATATTTTTTGTTGTAAAATGAGGAATTAGATAATGCAGGATTAGTGAATTGTTTCTTTTGTACTTGAATTACACTTCGGGCTCAAGTTTCTAGGGGAAGCATTAATTCTTAGTTCGTTTAAAAAAAAGAATTTGCAAATCATTGTTAACATAATATGCATCTCTTTCTCTTGTTTTAAGGGAAAGTGAGTCAAAAATTAACTCTTTCTACAAGAAGCATTGCAAAAGAAATTGAAAATAGAGTCAATCATAGAAGAAACAATTTCTGAACTTAACGAGAAGAGACAAAGTGACCAAAGATTATTTTCGGAATTTTCAGAAAGCATTAATCAATACGTATATTAAATTTCATAAAAATACTAACTTTTAACTTAACTGTCTGAAAATTTTATCTTATAAAAGAAGGTATTGGAAATTAGTAAAAACAATCATAATATCAATGAATTGTTTTGACGACCTATATAATATCCCTATTTAAACTGTTTCACAATTTATATAACGTTTTTAAAGTCAATAAACACTTTAGCTATAATCTTTTTGAACATTTCTCTTTCTCTATGTTCAATGGTCAATGCAAATAATTGACCGTTGTTTGCAAAAATATGATATACAACGTAAGAAAATTCTAGATGCAAAATTGTCAGAGCTTAAAATTGTAATATGTGAGCTAAAAAAAATTCTTAAATAAGATGCCCTAAATTCATGCACTTCTTTGCCTTTAACGTTTGTTTCGGGAATGGGCGCAGAATTCGTATTTATGGATGACAAAGCCCGTCCCCACCATTCAAACATCGTAAACGAGTGTTTTCAATTGGAGGATGTCAACTGTATGGACGGAACAGCATTCTCATCGGACTTGAATCCAATAGAGCGTGTGTGTGACATGCTTGACTGTCAAGTTGCGCCCCATCAACAATTTCCTACACGTTTACCAGAACTTCGGAGATCATTACTTGATGAGTGGAGTAATTATGCCCAAGATCAGATCGATAATTTGATACTCGGCGTTGTACGGATTCTGATGAGTACCCCTCATCAGAAAGGGGCCCCAAATCGAATAGAAAGTTTATATTACGTTTCTTTCTTTAATGATTTTTTAAACAAAATAATAATCAATTAGTAAAGCAGAGGGGGGCCCTGAAAGAAGTTTTTGCCCTGGGCCCCAATCAAGCTAAGTTGGGTATTGGGAATCTACTTACCAATAAGAAGTCTTCATTTCAAATGGTAATAATGTTCAGAAGACCAATTTCAGTACAAATGAAAGTTAACTGAAAAAAAAAAAGAGTACTTTTTATTTGGATTGTTCTATCATTCATGGTTTATTATTTATATTTTAAACTGTTGTTAATTTGAATAAATGGAATGGATAAGACATCACTGATAAGCACTTTCAGAGTGTTTTGAAGTTCTTCCGTCCACATGTTCCTAATTATTTTAATACAATAAAGACAAAATAAATTTGTATAACATGCACCACTATTGAGTAGATTTATTAAAGTAAATTCAAACAATATCTCAAAATGTACACCTATCAGATATTCTAAAATGGAGTACTTCTTGACACTTAGAAGAGACCCTAAACTTCAAATAAACAAGCGCATTTGCCGAGAGACAGAAAGTACAGATCAGACCGCAGGACAGAAGGGAATGATAGGTTATTCAGATTTGCAAGATATCGACGGTTATACCATTTTTGAGATGAAGATTTTTAAAACTACCTCAGTCAATGACAAAACAGGATTTATGTGAATCGTTTATTTGAAATATCATGATTAAAAAAAAGTATTATCTATATTTACTTAATTGTATACAAAATATATTAAAAAATAAAAATTAATAAATATAAAAAAGGAAATCTATGATCACAAATTTCAAATTATCATGTAAGAGCATTATTATTTTTTAAAGTCATTATTTGTCTTAATTCATTTAAGTCATTAACTAATTTAAACCGGTTTTAAAAAGCAATGTTGGTAAAAAAAAGGTCACATTTTTTAAAGCGCATCTGCTTATATAATAATAATGCAATGCTGGTAAAAGCAGGTAAAAAATGTATGCGATTAAAAGATGTTGATCAATATTGCTATTTATGCTCATTGCCTACGGGATTTCGAGCTTCAATTATTCAAAGCCCCCTAACGGAAACAACATCATGTTCTCAAATGCGATAATAAATTATTATATAAATAAATTAATATTAAATAACAATTATTATCACTTTTTATTATTAAATAAATTAATTCTCAATATCCATCTTCCTCGGTAGCGTCCGGTGGAACAACCACCGATAGATCTACTGGTGGTTGAGCCAGAGGCCTGTCATCTTCCTTCCCACCGTTTCCTTTCGTCCAATCCCCACATTCCTCCATCCTTTGTTTTGAAAAGTCTCGCATTGGGGGTCGGGGGTGGGAGAAAGTTCTTTGAACTCTGCTGCTGTCTGGGGACGTCACAAGGTCAATCGCCTAGAGGCGAGAGCAGAGGAATTCAGTTATCTCACTACGTATGCTGCTAGGGGATATCCACACAAAAACAAGGAAATTTATCACACTCGAAATGCTTTTCAAAAAATCGACCAAAAAATATATTTTTCGGTTCAGCAACTTTATTAATATTTGAATCTATGTAATGTCTTAAAAAATTTAGAAGCGATTCGTTTAAAAATTGCTGTTTTTTTTGTTGTGTTTTTTTATTCGTGAATTGTTGAACATTTGGAACTTATGATTGTAAGCGAAATCTGTATCTCATCCACTTAGCAAAGTTGGTTCAGTGGTCTTTGTTTTCCATTTCGGAGCATCTTAAGAAACACTATTATCAAGGAGATTGTAAGGGTGAATATTCATTTTTAACAATGAAACCTCCAAAAATAAAATAACTGTCAGTAAATAAATGACATGACAAAACGGAAGAAACAATAAGAACTTTAATATTCACTGGTTCAGTTGAAGAAGCTCCCGTGAGCTCATTTGAAATAAGATGAGATCACATTATATTTTTCATTCTTCGCTGAAACACAAGAAAAATAAAATTTAACAGTTTTCTTCTGAATCTCAAATCACAAATACCCTTTTGTCGATGAAATTAAATTTAAATTTTCCTTTCCATCGTGTGTGTGTAGTGATATTTTAAAATCTAATTTTAAATTTTAATTTCCTAATTTTCATCTCGTATTAGCCCATATTAATTTCTTTTTAAAATATTCTTTTTTATTTCCTGATCCAATTCCCACTTTTTATTTAATTAATCCAACACGCGCCGCATGAAACTTCCGATTTCAACCTTTTCTCACGCTCCGAGTGAAAGGATAGAAATATCTAAAGCTTACAATGTTCTTTTAAAGATATCTAAGATTCTTTTTCCTAAGTCCACACGTATAAAGGAAATCTCTATAAAAAATCTCAGTAAAATCAATGAAAGGAACATTTTTGGTTTCACGGCAATTTGAGCTTTGGCAGCAAAAATTATGATTACTGATGTTACTTCTGACATTTTACAAGCCTGCTGACACATCTATCTGTGATTTAAGCCGAGTGAGCGTCTCTTTCACTTTCCGAAATTCCATGAATATATTATGAATCTGAGTTAATCACAATATTAAAATAATATGAAACGCTAGCACACGCAATGAAATAAACCCAATCCTCTTGTAAAAAAATTAGGTATTTTTCAGTTAGCCAGGTCCAAACGAAAAATCGCCAAATAATGTAGAATTCCGCCAAATTTATTTAATGATTTTTCGCTTGCACCCAGTACCAAAACGGAAAAGCACCAAAAATTAAATACATTTCATTTATTTCTGCTGTTCTTATCTTCTTCTTTCTCCTTCATAGATGTGTAGGAAGTAACAAGTATAAATATTTATAAAATTCCAATTTCTAAAATTTTTAAGCAGAAGAGAAAGAATGGGGTCAAAATCACCCTGTGCGTGTGCTGACGGGTTCTGTTATTCCTAAGTTCCTTGTTTATATCGAGGCTGACGGTCAATTCAATAACTCTGATCGAATCCGTCAGTAAAAATGGAGAGGAAACTGTTCCGTTCACGGACATCAGTCTGGCAACAGAACTCGAGCCCCTGGATTCGGCTGGTCCTCCAGACGACATTACAAATGTACAAAACGGCAAAAAGTAGAAAAATTGCAGAGTTCTAAAGATGAAGTGTTCTTGATATTAGAGTTTCGACATATTGTTCCAAGTGCTCGACAGATGTCATGCGATTGGATTCGTCTGACCAGGGGTTCTCAAACTTTTAGACATTGCGATCCCCTTTTTAGACTAAGTATTTTGACGACCCCCAAAGTTTTAACTGTCTAAAGTTTAGACAGGGATTTTAAATATTTTGCACGTACTCAAGAGCTCGTAGAGTATGTGTCGGGTATTGACGCCACATCCCTTGACACTTCATCTTTCTCCTTACTAGTATCATCTCATCTCGAAACTTTGGTTGAACAGTTTACAGATTACATTCCAGTTAAGGATATGAGTGGGGTTGTGTGGGTAGTCAATCCGTTCGGTGATCAAGCCGTAACAAAAGCTGAGCTAAGTGCCCTTCATCATGATCGACTGATAGAGATTTCAAGGGATAAGTCAGCTAAAGTAACTTTTAACAAAGCTTATATTGACAAATTTTGAACAGGTATTAAAAAGGAATACCCAGAACTGTCCACAACAGCATTAAAACCTTTGATGCCATTTTCTGCATATTACAACTGTGAATAAGGATTCTCCATGATGATAAATTTAAAAACAAAAATCAAGGAAATCGTTTGCCACTGGAAAATGACATTGTTTTGTGTGTTACAAAGCTCATCTCAGACATTAAAAGATTAGTTAATTTCCGCCGTTAATAGAACACAAAAACCAACTTGGATGTGTATTAAAAGCTTTATGAGTACTCTTTTTTTAATGAAAACTACAGCAATAAATTAATTTTCTTTAAACTTTTCTTCCACATCTCGCGACCCACAGGAGGGTGAACGAGCTGTTTTTATGTATATAAGGCTGTAAATAAAGAATTTGTCCTTAAATGCTATCCTCTTATTTGATCGGACAGGATCAAGTCATTACAGCGTACAACGATGTGTTTTTCTAATGAAAAGAGAGCAGCAGACCCTCATTCTTTCCTCTTTTATTATTTACTAAAATACAATGGGCACAATTTGATATGATATTCTCTACTTTCTTTGAAAGGAATGAAATAATAGTTCCTGTAATTGCTTTTTGGTACCTTTAATTGCAGAATATTCTTTCTCCTGTATATTTCTTATAATTTTGGAAATAAAAATAATTTAGAAATTTTGCCAGGCACAACTTATAACTTTTTACCTTCAACTAATTTATACAAAATTGCATTTCGATTGCAACATTCTTCATAACTCGAAATTCTTACTCATTCTTTGATTACTGTGACTTCATTGTCCTTATCTTGGGCTGATTTTCATCTTCATAAGATGTTATCAAGTGAGATACAAAATACATCAATGGGAGTTCTATTTAAGGCGTTAATATGACTCATTCGCGTATCGGAACAATGCTCAATAACAAAATCGAATTCTTATAGTAATAAAACTAGCTTGCAATTTAAGTTGACTGGTCTCTTTTTTGCGCAGCTTTTTCGAGCGTGGGACAGTTCGTAACAATTTTAAATGAGATTCCCGATAAGTATACACGAAATTTCTTTGTTGCTTTCATAATGATAAGGACCTCAAGTTCATAATTGAAATATATTTTAAGGCATCTGTTGCTTTCTTACTTGGGAGAAAGTGTTTGTCGTTAGTAGATTTCTGCATTAAAATAGCTCTGTATCACTCTAAACTGGCGTTGTTATGCATTCCACTTTCGTTTTTTCGGAGTTGTAAATTCTTAATATAGGTCTTTCAGCTGCCAGTGATTTTAACTGTTTAAAAGAATTTACTTTCTCTTTGCCAATTTACAATTTCGATCTTTTTCCGAAAGGCTATTCAGTGGTCTAGTAATTGTGATGTTTGGGCACCATTGGCGACGTCTGCAGAAACGATTGGCGATATTCACCGCCGCCGTTAGGGTAATTGTTTTTTTATATGATATGATTAGAAGGGCTTGTGTAGCAGAAGGAAGGTGGATGATTAAGATTTGATTTGATTTTTAAATAGAAATTTCTTTAGAGAAGACTCTGTGCTTCAATTTTTTTAGAAATGAGTTTTGTTAAAGAATTATAACACATTCATGTCATAGCAGCAATAAGGGAATATTTTGGGATAAACCTTCGGAAGTATCTAGTTAATCGTATGAAACTATGAATTTGTTTTACATTAGTTAGCTTCGTAAAATAAAGAACAGCTTCAATTTATATAGTAGATGGGACCATTTTACCTGCTTCTATAACATGGCCTAAAAATCTGATTCACTTCTTTAAATGTTTAAATCTTATTTAATTTCATCTTGAAATGAAAAAGACGAAATTATAATATCGTCTATATGGGGGTTAACAACACCATTGTTAAACAAAGATAGAAAAATAGAGTTTATATACCTCTGAAACACGGCTGGAAATTTGTACAGTCAAAATGGAATCTTGAGAAATTGGTGTTGATTACATCAACTTGGAAGAATGCATTTTTGTGATCGATAGTTCTAAAGACTCGTTTTTCCTGCAGTCTGTCCAATATGTCCTCGATTAGTGAAATGAGAAATCTATCCTCTACAATTATATTTTATTTAATTTCCTATAATCAATGCAAACTCGAGAGGGTCCCTCTTTCTTTCTCACTATTACAAATAGTCTACAGTGTTCTGAAGAGCTATATTCGACAATCCTTTGTTTTAATCATTCAGCTATGAGCTTGCATAATTTCGTTTCCCGAAACTGGTAGTCTATGGGAATTATGAAATATTGGCTTTTTATTTTTACCAATTCGACGCTAGTTTTTTGGATTTTGTGCGGGGCGTAACTGGAAATTGATTGCTGTACCTTTGTCTTTAAAAGTAATTGGAATATCAGATCCTATGTTCAAGTTCGTCTTCGTAACGGGTCACTTCTATTGGTAAAAAGAATAATATGATGATTTTCTCTACAAGCTTACATCTATTTTTGGTTGTAATTACATTTTCAGTAATTAAAGTTTCACTCTGCATAAGTACATTAAACCCAACGATCACATCATGAGACATCAAATTATTTTCTACAACACATATATCTGCATTGTATAGGGGGATTATAATTAAACTTTCACTATAAAAAGAATCCTAAAACACAAACGGTTGGCCAGATTGCAAAGAAATTTGGTATACAGACTATACACGACATGTGCTCAAGGAATTTTAAAAAAAAGTTTTTAGTTCCAAAATGTCTACCAGAGGGTGCCTTTTCCGGAAAAACATTAAATTTAACACAATAAACTACCAAAATGAAGTATGGAAATAGTATTAATAATCCAGAACAAGAATTATGAGTAATAAAATGTAAAACAGGAAAATGCTGTCGGGTCTGGGAGGAAAAAAAAGGTCGAGATTTGCATGGCCAAGGGAAGCTTTATGCAAAATGGGTTAGGGCATAGATCGACAACCTGCGGCTCGTGAGTTGCTTGTTGCTCTTTTGATGTAAGAGTGCGGCTCTCCATTTCCATACGAAGAATTTATATTTTGCTATCAAAACCCTTAAAAAATAAAATAATATATTTTTGAATACCTAATCTCTCGACAAATTCTATAAAGAAAATCTTTAATTACAAATCGTGGCACTTAAATTGACCGAAATGAGATAAATTTGAACTATTGTTTTGTCCCTAGCGATGAGACCCTGTGATTATGTTTACTAACCTACTTCTGCACAAAGTGAGATGGCTCTGCAAAGGTAATGTATTACAGCATTTTTCTTTGTGTTTCAGTGAAATGAAAACATCCATCAAGGAAAAGTATATTGAACATCCCGAATTGGAAGAAAACAAATGGCACCAAAAATTCAACATCATGATAGATACCACTATGAAACTTAACGAACTAAATCTAAAACTGCAAGAAAAGGGCAATCCAGCCTATACTTTGCTTGAAGAAGGAGTTTGTTTCGTAAAAAAATTACTTCTTTTTGTTGAAGACATGGAGAGCGGTTAATTACTTTATTTTAAAAATCTGAAGCAATATCCCGATAAGACATATGTATCTTTGACACAAATTACTTCAGTATAACTTTAAAAAAAACAATAGCATCGATTCGCTGAGGGATTCGAGAAATTCAAAATAAACGAAAGTACTTTTGCGTTCATGATAAATCAATAAAAATACAAAGGATATCAACATTGGAATTGATGCCAAAGACTTGTGAAGTGGCAAGTTCACATAACTCAAGAACAAGTTAGAGGACTAGAAATGCATGCACATCGCGCAGCACAAGCTCTAAAAGAAATACCGCGAGTTGAGGCCTTCATATTGTATGCATGAAATAGTCTTCAAGAATACTATAGTATGGTGAATACGTTCTCATATGGAGTGCTGACGATCTTCGTGTCGATATATTCGTGCCAGAAAGCGTTCTCTTGCATAAATATAATAATTAAATTTAGAAGTCAACTAACAAATAGAGTACTGCTTGAAACTTAAAACAACAAGCTTCTTTATTTCTACTTATAAGCCAGATTTAATCAAACTTTTAAAAAGCATGCAAAGCCAATAGCCCCATTAATGTAGCTATCTATATCTATGCTTTTATATGAAAAAAAATAATTTCGTATTTAAAGCCACATATTTTAAATCAAAAATGTAATATATATAAGCAAATACTATAATATTAAATCAAAACGTTTTAGTGGCTCTTTAAAAACTGGAAAATTTCGTAAATTGTTAATTTTGGCTCTTTCGCTTCAATAGGTTGCCGACCCCTGGGTTAGGGTATGAAACGTTTGAAGACGTTATCATTTTTTTGTCGATGTTACTGGCTGAAATGACGACGGTTTCTTTAGTTGAAGAGGCGTTATTGGTGAAGTAGTTTCAAAAAAACCAAGGGAATGCTTCTGCTGCAGTTCGTGAATTACGTCGTGTAAAAAACCTATGGCGTGGAGCAATGTTTACTAAAGGTATTCGGACCATGATTGAGAGATTTAAAGCGACGGGTACAGTAGGTGTTCAATCTGGAAGAGATTGTAAACCTACCAAATCGGTATTTGTTGATGACGTCAAAAGAGCTGTTATTGCACGAATTTTGCAAGTGAATGAAGATGGCCACATGGAGCACCTTGTGGTGTCCTGAACACGATTAATTATTGCTCCTCTCGTGACATTTCATCTTAATCTTAAGTTCTCGTTTCTGCAACCTGAACTTTTTTTTTTTAAACAGCGTACTGTTATTTTTTCCTTACTTTTATTGAATGTGGTTCTATGACAAGGTGATCAGAAACTAGTTAACTGTTAATATTGTTTATGCATTCCGTTTTAGTTGTTTATTAAGTTAAATTTAATGTTTCTCCGCAAAAGCGCCTCCTAGTGGACATTTTGGAACTAATTTTTTTAAAAATTACATATTTACAATTTTTATTTTTAAAAAAATATACTATATACAATTTTTAAAATTTGTATATAGTCTCCATGCCAAATTTGTTGCAATCTGCTTGCGTTGTAGAGTACTATTTATAGAGAAAGTTTAATTATAATCATCCCATATTTAAAATTTCCTTTTAAAATAACCCTGGATTTTACTGAACGTTTACAAAATCTATTTTAATGTATATTTCAATGGGGACAATTTCTTGAGATTTAATTTATCAAAAACGATTTATAAAGCAATTTTGCTTGCTTCCGGTATTGATAAGAGAACTAACGCTTTAATTATCAATCTTTACTTCATTGTTAAGTATTGCATAAAGCTGAACATCCAAAATGGCTACTTCTGGTTTCGGATTTAGTCTTGGGTACCCTGAAGCTTTATGGCCAAAGGCTTCATATTCAAAACATTTAAATCCTTTATCCTTATGAATACAAATGAAAGAAATGTGGTTTGGATTCCTACTTTTAAAACAGATATTTTATTTAGGACTTTCAAAATCATTATATTTCTTTCTTTCAGGACCACTATTAAATTTTACTTTATTCACACTTTCGTTTTTAAAGTTAAGTCTACAACTACGTTCAAATTTTGGTTTTACTTAATCAAAAATATTAAGTCAGGACATATTTTACTTTTATTCCATCACAAGTACCTTTACTTTAAGTGGTATCACTTTTAATTATTTTATATACTTTAATTTTCTCTTCGAATTTAAATAAATACTTACATCCATACAAAAAAAATTAGATTTCTTGCCTATCATTTATCCCTTTGATAAAATAATGCATCAAAGCGAAATTTTCAATTTTTCTCAGAGCTGCACAGTTTTTTCATCTTTAGAAAATATTCTGGTGATTTAAAATCTCTTTTTTGATTATTGTTCAAAAATTCATGTAAATTCGCTGAATTTATCTCAAAAGAAAATTTATCAATCAAGGTTATATCAGTTTTTTATCACGAATTTATTACCGGCACTGTTTGGACAAGCAATTTTGCAGTAATATTTATAGATCTTTTAGCAAAGACAACTTTTTGTTGTCTGATAGACTAAACAATTTAGAAACGTTTTAAAAGTGATCGAGCCAAATAACTACGTTTTCAAGCGATTCTGCCTTAAAGTTAGAAATGGTAACTTCCGATATCTGAATAATTAATTCCAATTTTAGGAATAGCGGAGCTTCTATTAAGATCACTTCTGTAAGCATTATTGACATTGGACATCATAAATCTTATTCATATTCATTATAAACTGCATTCAGAAATCATCTCTACACTTAAAACATTGCATGAAAGAATCATTTATCTTTTCCTTTCCTTTTTCAAAATCATGCTTAGTTGCCGAATTTTATTCGTTGCCGTCTGACTCAGACGTAACACCTGCTTCAGAATTTTCAGCTAGCTTTTCAAGGTCGTAGAATTCTAGATGTTACATCCGGTTTCGCGCCTCAAATGGATTATTTTGCATATTGCATACAATAATATGTCTGTTGAGGGAAAATGAGTCATTCAGGTTTTGTAAATTCTTTTTAAATTTATCGTTTTCGCTTAGAAAATTAAAGATGAAAAAATTTCTTATTTGCTTTCAATAAGAACGATCATCAGGAACAAAAATAAATTTATGAAGTATTCTTATTTTTTCTACTCTACAATTCTTCAATGCAATATTAATGCATTTTTACCATTTTGAAATGAATCTCAAATCCAAACTGAACAAAAATTATTCAACTTTGTTTATCCAAATTTAATTAAACTTAAAACATTTGTCATAATGATGGACACAGATGTCAAGGAATTTCAATTTTAATGGCATAATAATCATATCTTGTCTTCTCAGCAAGTTCATCGTCATCATCTTTAAACTTTAATCTAATTTAACAGACATTAAATTAGGAGAATATCGGTTAAAAAGTACTAGGATAAAAAAATAAGGGACATCATATATATTAATTTTTTTAAAAAATCACGTTTTTTTTTTTTTTTTTTTTGCTCTATAAAAACCAATAATTTAGGAAGGGGGAAGTTAACTCACAAATTAGTTTAAGCTGTATTTGACTTTTACTAAATAATGAATGGTTTGAACCTAAAAACGTAAAACAAAGCAAGTACAATTTTTTAGGATTTTGAATTTACTATCGAAAATTATTCGTTTAGATTAAGTGGTTTGTTATTAAATTTAATTGAAAGCGTTTTAATTGCGTATATAGATAATTTGTAATTCTATAATAATTTTTGTAAAATTGTAGCTCTTGAATGTTATCTGAACTTTTTGAAGTTAGTTCTCTATTATATAATTGTGTCCAGCAATCTTGTCATTTCCGAGAGCTAATGAACATATTCATGATCGCTGGGTATATTGACATTAAGTTGCATCTAAGACAAAACGGAAAACTGAGCTTTGCCATTTCCCACGTATCCATTTTTATGAGTTTTTTAGCGATTAATTCATAACATGATGCCATTGGTAATTAAAAATTGAATTTGAAGTAATTTGTTTTATACAAAATTACTTCAAATATATAGATAAGTCAAGTATTCAATGGATTTTCATTTAAATCGAAATAATGAAATATTTCCAGTATAGAAAGTATAATCTTATTAAATAGTAAAGAAAATAAAACAGTTGAATGGTTAACTACAAAAAATGAATGGTTTAGTAAAATGGTTACACTTCAAACCTATCATATTCAATGGAACACCATAAACTTCATCAATCTCTCAAATTTGCGAATATGTTTTTATGTTGATGCCTTCAACATAAATTACATAACGCATTATACCAAATAATAAGTACAGTTTTTTATAATTTGTACAGCTTTTTACAGCTGCTTATTTCAAATTATTCCAAGATGAAAATTATCTGTAATAATTGGAAATATTATATATATTTTGGAAGTCATTAAGTCACACAAAATATTTAACTGAACTTTAAGCAACCATTAATTTTGACTAAACAAAGGTGGGTAGTGATTAAATCTATACTACTGTTAATAAATGTAAAAGTTTGAATGGATGGATGATGGGGTTCAATCACGCCAGAACAGTTGAAAGAAATTGGATGAAATTTAGCACAGAGATAGATTATAGTTTACAGAAGAACATAGGCTAATTTTTATTCCGATTTACTGAGTGGTTAATTATTTATTTATTAAAAATTAACTTTTCCGTCAAAAATTAAAAAACACACCTGAAAACATCTGCCTGGGCTTTTTAAATCGTTTGTTTTTATTTTTCTATTTCCGGTATTCATTTTAATATTATCTTACTATTCTAAGGGAATTCTTTCTGATTTATTGTATGATTTCTGGAAAGAAAGCCTTTTTCATCAGAAGAAATTTTTTTAAAAAAATCTGAAAACATATGCCCCAGCTTTTTGAATCGTTTGTTTTTATTTTTCTATTTACGTTTTCCCTTTTTATATTATCTTACTATTCTAATGAAAGGTTTATAATTTTTTTTCCTTACACTGTTCTTGGGTTAATATGATTCAATATTTCCTGTTCATTTCTCTTTTTTTTTCTTGCTGTACATAATCCTTTTGCCTATTTTCATCATTTTTGATTAAATTTTTAAAAGTACCTTTATAGTTTCAAGTACATAGCTTTTAAGCAGTTCCCCCCCCCCAAGCTAA
Organism: Argiope argentata; assembly: GCA_026289955.1. Classification (NCBI taxonomy): domain Eukaryota; kingdom Metazoa; phylum Arthropoda; class Arachnida; order Araneae; family Araneidae; genus Argiope; species Argiope argentata. The sequence continues at coordinate 4,651,923 of JAOUZG010042725.1, forward strand.
TAATGTAAGACGTAATATAGATAGTTCCAGTAAATAGTTTTGATAATGCAAATACATTCTGAAAATATCTTAGCAGCGTAATTATTTGAAATTCATTATTCAGATAACAGTAAGAAAAAAATAAAATACGAATCTATTTATTTGACGATTGACGTTAAAAAAAAGTTTAAATAAATCAACTGTTTAGAATTCAACGCATCTTATTCAGAATTTAATCAAATAGTATTGATTTTTCTCAGTTAATTATGTTCCGAAATAGAGATGCATTTTAAACAAAGGACAAACATTTTTAAAAAGTACACTTTTTTTCTCGTAATTTATAAGAATGATTCAAATTCTAAATAAACATGGTATTATGAATCCAATTTTAGTAAAATAATGCAATCAATCAATAATTATTATTAAACAACTGCTTTTGATAAAATTATTTGCATAACTATTTTAGAGTAAATTAATTTTTGCTTTTGAGCTCATTTAGCAATCGAGACAGCGTGGTTTATGTGATCTCTATATGAATCAGTACATACTCCTTGTACTATGGAAGTATCGATTGGCGCCATGAAGACGCCATCTTGATATCGATCGTTTTACTGCATGATGTCCCTCTCTCTATCTCTCCCCATGAAAATTCCTTTATTAAATATTGCGCCATAAAGGGAAAATTAGAATTTATAAACTAAACGTTTGGTAACGCTCCAAATTTCCAAATTGTTTTTTTAAATAAAAAATTTGTTTTTATTAAGAAATAAAACAGAAATTTAAAAATATTATTAATAAAAAATTTTATACCTACTAATTGCACACAATTTATTAATTATGAATATCTGATGAAAAGGACATCAGAGAAGCCAGATATAATTTGAAGAAAATAAATAAGTAGCAACATTTTCTAATGACTTAAATTTCTCATTTTTAGTACATATCAATTAAATATAAAATTTTAAGGAGTAATAATAACATTGCAAAACAATTATGGAAATATTTATCAAAAGTCAGATAATATTTGTAAAGTTAATATCCATAAAAATACTAATTAATAAGAAATTTTTGTATTTTTATCTGGAAAAATGTTTTCATTTACATTCTTTCTTGTTTATCAAATTAAATTTTAAAACATGTATAGGAAAATAAATATTTCTTTTATCACATAAAATTATCTATAGATAATTCCAATTTAAAACTTTTCAGTGCATGGAGGACCCATGCAATTTCAATTTCAGGAAAATTAAGAAAGTATTTCCTTTGAAAGTTGTAGATTGATAATGTTTTGCTATAATTGCCACTTTAGAGCAAAGAATTGTAAAATGTATTCAAAATATTGCATGCAAGTTAGCCCTTTCTAGTTTGAATGTATATTTACTTCATTGCATTAGAAACATTATTCTTTTAAAAATAGGATTATAGTCAATAAAGATTTAAACTGGGTTAAAACACCTATTTTAAAAGTCCTAATTTCATTTTTTTTAAAAAATTGCTTATTTCTGTAATCACTTAAGATTTATTTAATACTAATATATACTTTAGTACAATAAGTGTAATTTTTTTGAGTTAAGAGTAATAAGATTTAATGCTCATAAAAAATAATTCTTTATACATACATAGAGAACAGTGTTCCTATTGTTTACTTGAATACAATTTTATATCACTGAGATATAGAATAACATATTTAAGCATTATTTGCTTAAAAAATAACAAATTGATATGTATCTAGATAATAAATAGATAATTTTCTACCCTTGCTACTAATCATTTTGATTTCAAAAACTGACTGTGAGTAAAACAGAAATTTTTTTAAATGGAGGTCCTAAAGCCTTTACTTCAAATTATATTTAAAAAACCCTACTTAATTCTAATTTAATTGACACAGAATACTTTGTACTGTAATAAAATACATTGTACGAAAAGCTTTTGTTGTTTTGCCCAAATTAAAATCTATACTAAAAAGCTATATTAGACTTCCAAAATCTAAAAGATTAAGTACAGCAATTAAACATTACAAATATCAAAAGCAATTTTTTTAATAGTTTAAACAAAAGTTACTTAGTAGAAAAATATAATGTTACAATTACTCAAAATTAATAAAGAACTCAACTATATGAATTGTTCAGTATTTTTAAGTCAATAAAAATACTTGTATTGTTTTGTGCTATTTTACTGAGTGTCAAAAGCAGAATTGATACTTGTTTTTACAAAAAACAAGATGAATATAAAAATTTAAATATGTTTTTATATATAAACAATATCTTGCATCTTTTATCACACTAATGGATGTAAATTACTTTCATAGAAAACACATATAAAGTCAAAATTTAATCATCAAAAAGCAGCTCTAGTTTGCATTAATATTCGGTATTGTAAGTTTTGTTTAATACTTAATTCTACAGAGTTTGAAAATTTACATAATTTGCTTTTTAATAGTTTTTTTTTCAAGTTTATGTGATTTAAAATACTGACCCAGAAGACCATACTTCTATCTTTTGTCATAATCTTTATACTTACTAAATCATGATGCAAATTTTATATTGTTTTAATTGCAAATATAAAATTTACATGATGCAAATTTTATATTTAGTACATTGCTATATATATGATGCAAATTTTAATGTTATATACATTCTATTGCTAATATCTGTCCAAATAATATCATATATTTTTGTTTTTATATTATATACATCTAAATCAGTAAACACAGTTATATATAAAATACAAATTTATAAAAAAAGGTTATTTTAATAAGGAAATTTATAATTTTAATAATAATAATTATTAATATAGTTATAATGTTAATAATAATTAAAATAATCTTCTCTAAAATAGTATAACCTATTGATATTTTTGCTCTGAATATATTTTATTTAGTATATTTTTAATAATGTGATCAATTGTATTCATAATATAAAAACAAGTATGTATGATACTTTTCTTTAAAGTTATTATTTTCCTACAGAATCCAAGTGATACCATTAAAAGAATACACATAAAATTCTGACTTATATTAGCTTTATGTCATAAAAACAAAGAAATAAATATTACCAAACATTTTCAGAATAGAATGAAAGAATTGAGAATAAAACTCATTACATAATTTTACATTTATTACAAGAACAGAAACAAACCAGAAATGAATATCTTACAAAAATAAAATACTAATCTATTATTTTGTAGGTGAAAAACAAAATCACTATAACTGAATAAAAAAGCAAATGTTATTTGATCAAAATAAATTTACTGGCTGTTTTCAAAATAAAAATAAATAACAAGATAAAGTTAACATTTTCGGAAAGAGATGTATAAACACAGATCTCATAAGTGGGCGAAAAAATAACTTTTTAAAAATAAATAAATGTTAGCATTAAAAACACAAACATGATTAAATACAAGTGATGTTTTAATTAACTAACATGACATGTAACATTAATTAACATGAAGCTTATTAATGTTTATATTTATTAGAACAGAGTACATTTTGTTTAGAAATGAGTAAGATTTATATCTGTGCAATGTGATAATTATCAGAAAATAATTTTTTAGATAATACTTATTTTTTAGCAATAAAAATATTTGCAGTCATTTTATTACTATGATTAAAAGAAACGTAAAAAATTTAATTCAAAGTAGAAGTATCTTAGAAACTGAAAATTCGTAAATTTAACATGATATTAATGCATTGTTATTATAACGAATTCCTCTGCATGAGAAACGTTTCATTTTATTTAAATATCATTTTTAAAAAAAGAATCTATTTCAATTAATAAACGATTTAATTTAAATTGAATGAAATTAATATTTATTCTGAAATAATATGATAAAAATTTTAGCAATTAAGAGAAGAGAAGGAAACTAAATAATTTTAACGGATCGATTCGAATCAAAATGTGACATAACCATTATGGACGATTTAGCGAATTATCGCCAAAACTGAAAATAACGGGTTCTTATAATTTTCCTAATTATCTTCATTAAGGTACAGCATTCATTTTTTTTGTTATCTTTAAAATGTTCTTTGCTGAAAAGGAAATTTACATGAATAATTCGTAAAATGGCATTTAGGTTTATTGAAACAAAGGAAGAGGTAATATTTCACAATACAATATGGCTTATAATATGTAAAATATAATTTGTTTGAACTGAGTGGATTTAGTTTTCAGAAATTAAAACTCAATATTTTTATGAAAAACAAACTTCCCTTTTCTTTTTGGAATTATAAATTTTAAGAAAAAAGAATTTATAGTAACCCTACATTATTGAAATCGTTATTTTCTTTACTTCACTTCTTATCATATGAATGACGTCATCACTTAAAAAGAAGTGAGGTAACCATTTGAATTCAGAAATAAGGTATAAGAATTGAAAAAAAATATATTATCGACGAAAAAAGTAAATAAATTGAGTTTCATATACATTAGTATACTTAAAAAGCTTAAAATACTAAAATTTCAGACGGTTCGAACATCATTTAAGCTTTTGTACAAGCCTCAAAACACCGAAATTGCTTAATTTGTATCTGGCAAGGAAAATACTAACTATAAATACAAATTTTTGGCGTCTCTGCGCCATTTCCCATTCAGACTCCGGCAGTCGCTCATCGATGTATATATTCGCTTATCACTGTCGATAAAGGGCATCTCTTATCGTTATTTTGTGTAAGTTTTAAATAATATTAATTGCTAATTTTATTCTTAATTGTTATTTTGAATCTGTTTATTGATGTATTATACTTGTCTTATTCGTAATATTTGTGATGGATTTAGATTGCATTTGGAAACGGCAACTTTTATATTGTCACTGGAAGAACTTAATGTAGTTACGATTTTTGAAACTCTTCGAATTGTTGAATTATTATTAAATCAATTTTGCTTATATGTCGAAGGAGTTTAAAAGAATAATAATTGGTAGACAAATTTAAATTGCCTATTAAAATAACTTATTCAACATTCTCACTTTTTGGAACTGTGTAAGTTATTGAATGGAGAATTTAAGAATTGTCGTTTATTAAGGATCTATTGTGCAAATGAGTAATTTTATATTGATAAAGGAAATCTCTTGAGTAACTGCATTAATTGTAGATACTTCACATACAGTTTGAATTTTTAGTTTTCCTAACTTGGTTATCGTTTCATTCGATATTAATAACTGCAATTAGTTTTAATTTATATAACAGGAGTTAAAATATAATATTGTTATGTGGAGAGCTAAGCAGATGAATTTAAGAAATTGCGGTCTTTCTTGCTGAACCGATATCAAGATGGCGACCAATGTAGATGTAGTTTTCAAAATGGCGCATTGCGTCTAATGCGGACGAATCGATTTGACATTTCCAGTTATCACTGGTAGTCGTATGAATTGTTAGTCATGGGTTGCGAGTGCATTTACTTTTTTTAAAGTACATTTGGTATTTAAATAATGAGCAATATTAATGAGCGATATTAAAACATTCCCCTGATTAAATCGTCCATAACATTAGAAAATAGGCACTAGGAAGGAAAAATTACCGAATTCTACGATATTGCATGGTGAGGTGTAATTTATATATTTTACATAGTTTTTTTATTTCAGGTTGCTAGTCATCTTCATCTGTGCTACCATGTCTCAACAATTTTGTCTAAAATGGAACAACCACATGAACAACATGATGGATGTGTTCAAGAATCTTTTATCTACAGAGTCAATGGTTGACGTGACACTTGCCTGTGATGGGCTGAGCTTAAAAGCGCACAAAATGGTTCTCTCTGCATGTAGTCCTTTCTTCCAGTCTTTGTTTTTAGAGAATCCGTGCAAGCACCCTATTGTGATACTTAAAGACATGAAATATACAGAACTCAAAGCTATTATAGAGTTCATGTATCATGGTGAAGTGAATGTTGCTCAGGAGCAACTATCGGCCCTTATGAAAACAGCAGAGACGCTACGAGTCAAAGGGCTAGCTGAAATGCCAAATGAAAAGAACTCTTCTTCTAGTGCTCAGGATGAACCAAGTCACCGCTCTGTACCTCGAACAGAAACACCGCCACCAAGCAAACGTAGAAGGGGTAGAGTTAGAAAACGTTCTTTAAGCGATTCGAATCGTAGTGACGATTCGAATGATCACAAAATTAAACAGCCTCATTCTCCAGATATTGAGGAGTTATCGGGTGATGTAACAATGGACAATACTAGTGGACAATTTTCAAATTTACAATCTCAGGTGCCTATGCAATCGCTGCCATCCCATAGTAACTCTTACCAAAAAGCTACATCTGTGGTGTCTCAAGATCCTCAAATAGAGGAGCCTGCATCAGCAGATGAAAGTGAATTTGGGGTGGAGCCTGCAAAATTACTAGAACAAACCTTAACAACAGACGATGTAAGTATACATTCCTTTGTTAACTGTATTGTGTAGTAAATATTATTGTGTAGTAAAGTTATGGAAATGTGATTTGTAAAATAATTATTTATCAATATTTGTAGCTCCAAAATCGGAGAAGTAGCAGAACGGCTATGTCCTCTAGTATGGAAATGCAGAGGAGGCCTAGGAGTAGCACAGATCATTCCTCAAATTTAGTCCCTACATCAATGTCATCTGACACTTCTATGAGTGCGAATCAACAACCAGAAAGTCCACCAGGTATGTATGAACCGTATGAATATTGTCAATTGTGAATGAGAAAATCCAATTCATAGATTTTATATTTATAAGTTATAGCCAAATAGTAATTCATCTTGCATAGCTCTTTTATAAGTAAATTCTCAATGATCTGATTGTTTTTAAATTGAAAATATAGGAACTGAAAAATTCATTTAGTTCTGATGAAGCAATAGTTATCTAATTTTACTCAAAATTTACATACACATGGCAACTTTAATCTTAATAGATTGGCATTTTCAATTTATCAAACTTGATTATTGAATTTCTTTTAAATTTTGAAATTAATTAAAATTGTGTTTCATTTTTAGATATCAAACCTGAACTATTAGAATTAGACCCACCTATGTCACCAGTTGCGGGCCCATCTCATAGTACTGATAATTCTATGATGATGTATATGGACCAATCTAGTGTATCTTCACATCCAGGTACTAGTTTCCAAGACAATTCTGCTCTTGTTCCACAAGATTCTCAACCTCAAGGTAAATATAATGCCGTGTTGAATTGTAATTTTTTTAAAAAAAAAGCTACACCAATTTAATATTGACTGAAAATTGTTAAAATGAATTTGGTCGGAGACGACCCATTATATCAATTTCTTGAATGTCTAAGTAGCTTCTGTTAATCATGTCTTTAGCATTATGCTGACCTTCCTTAATGATTAAATTTGTGTAGCTTTGATTACTCATTTTCGATGAATCCAGGCTGTATCATTTTGATTCAGACTGTCTGGATTCATAGTTATTGGTTGTTATTCATAGTTTTTGTTTGTCTAAGCATTAAGTATTATTTACTTAATGGCTAGATAAATTATAAATTTGTTGTAAAATATCATTAGCTTGGAAGATTTTTAACCACACCAGCTGCTGAAATATGGGCAGTTTTAAATTTAATATATAAAAATAAATATTTAAGCTAGTGGTATTTCAGTGTAAGTATATTGATATTAATAGTTATATATAGTGATATTAATGGTAGTTAAGTGTTATTGATTGGAATTGAAGTTTTATACCTTGTATAATTGCTATGATTAATTGTTTGCTCGCCGCCTGAGATTTTCAGTCTTGCGTTTCGCGTTCCCGCTTTCGTTTCTGATGTGTTATTTATACCGCTTCTGCCGTTTTAAGAAGACGTCGTCTATGAAGAGGATCTCTATACTTAAATTTACGGTGAGTTGACCTTCCTTACTTCTATTTACATTGTATTAAGTATTTTATGTGTGTGTCTAGTCATTGGTAAGGTGACTTAAATTACAAGGGTATACAAGGTTTCTCTTTCAGGTTATATATAGAATTGTATTTGTAAATATTGTAATTAAGGTATGAAAATGTACTCTAGTATTAAATCTCCAATAAGTGTTTGTACAGCATATTTTATGCTCCTGGAGATTCATCTGTGAAAATGATTGTAAATCATCTTGTTCCTGTTATTGTAAATAAATTTTTTGTTTTTGTTTAAATTGTCTCTTGACCTTATTTAAAAAAATCAAGCTATTCTTTAGAAGGTTTTTAATTATTTCATTTTTAAAATTTCATAATATCACCCTAATGCTGAAATTCAGATAATTTTGATAGATGAAGAAAAATAGGCTTGTATAAAATTAAAGAATTCAATATTAAGTGTTAGTTATTACAACAAAATGGTTATTTTTTCAATAAATATTTTAATTATGAATATCAAGTTAAAAAAGCACATTTGAGTTATTTTTATTGTAATCATTGAATGTTAACATTTCTTGAAGTTAAATATTTAATTAAAATAAAAAATTGAAATTAGCAGTTGCTTTGTACTCATAAATTGCAACATTCTGTATATTTATAGATAACCTGAAATTTGTGGTTAAATTATGCATTCAATTCACAATAAGGTGAACAATTTTAGAGCTATTTTGAAACGGAATATAATTAAGCATTGGCAGAAGACGTGATTTTTAAAGGGAGCTTTTGTGACTGGGAGACAGTTTATATATACATATAATGAATCCAAGAAACATTATGAATTGACAAAATTTGAAGTAAATTTCAATACAATTTGAAATAGAACATAATTCTTTCTTCACACTTCAAATGTTTAACAATTAAAATAGAAATCAAGTTACAAGAGTGTTAAGAAGTGGACATCCTCAAATCTGAACTTGAATTTTCATTTATAAAGCTTATAGTATGCATATCAAAATACTAATGTTCAAAACATTAATTTTAAAAAATTGTTAGATTTGTTAATGGTTGATAATTCATTAAAGTTGGTGGATACTATATTACATGTATTTCTTTGGATTTGATGGAGCATCAGAGCTAAATTCCCTCCTACTTATACGAAGTTAGTTGGAATATTGCTATAAAATGAGATGCTAATGTGAGTAAATGCTTGGATTTTGTCCTTGAATACTGAGCATTCTTGACAACTTAAAATAAGAGACAACATGCAAGAAACTACCAATTCTAAGTCCAGTGGCTTTTCTAATAAATTTATTCTGTTGACTCTTACAGGACATGATTCTTGTATAAAATGATTAGTGCTTGAACTGCTTTAAATGGAATATTTTTAAATTTATCAGGATTACATGTTGCAATTCCTATTGTAATCAGTAGATCAAATTATATAATGCTGTTTACTCCCAGGTTATCAAAAGGAAACAATCTATATTAAAAATACAATATTAAGTGTTTGAAAGAGAAGATATTGCTGATAGCTCGAAAATAAGACCCAAAAAGTTAAGGTTGTACTTCAGTAAATCATCCGATAAACTTGATAGTAAGCAGCAATTTTTTAGTTGTATAAAAGCCGAGACATGTTAAATATTTTTGGGAAAAAAAGTCAATTTCAGATTGTGACTTTATTTGCCTTAGCTAATCAAAAAAATTGTTATATTTTCAATGGTAGGCAGCTACCTAAAATCTGAAATGTTATATTGTAACTAGGATTATTAATGATACATTTTAAGCAACTTAGAGAAATTTTTAAAATACTCTCATATTAGATTCAGTAAAGGTGTTATTTTATCTTGGAATTTCTGTTATTGCTAATGGAAGATATTTTTTTCATATTAAGTAGGTATTTATTTAGTGATGATTGTTTCCAAATGCCTTGCAAGTTAGTCATGACTTCAGTTTTACTGAGGTTAATTCGCCTCTTCACATATGTGGGAAATAAAGGGACAACATATGCACATTTAAATTAATATTATTAAAAAGATTTTTTAAACTAAAATTAAAATTTTCCCACTAATATTTTAATGCATTCTCATAGAAAAAAGACCTTCCGTTTAAATTCTTTTTCCTATATGTTCACGAGTTAAAATTGGTAACTGGAGGTCAAATACTCTATTCTGTAGAACTCCAATACACTGTTATCTCCAATCACACTCAAGAATTTTAGATACATATCATGTATATGAATATTTCCCCATATTTAATGTATTTAGGGATTTTTTTTAAAACATACAATTATTACTATATAAGGATTTGCACCCTGTATGATTAGAGAAATATTTGTCATTAAGCATATTAAGGGTTTTTAAGTTCAGATTGGTTAATTTTTTGATGGAAAATTTTAATGACATTTGAAAATTCTTGTTTAACTTCCATGGAATAAAAATTTGACATAATTTCAAATATTAACATTGTAAGCATTTATACCAAACCATTTCATCAAAAAAATGAAATTTACCACCAGCAGATTTGTTGGGACTGTTAAATGAAAATATTTGAAATTAAAAGTTTTGTTTTATTAGATCCTCAATAAAGTATATCAAATGTTCAGAGGTACTTACATTACTTTAGAATTTGTCTTCTTAATTTTTTTTAATCATATATCTTGTAGAAGCTAAATTTAAATTTGGAATTGAAAGCAATGAAATTAAACCAATCAAATTTCAGCATTGCAATGCCAAGGATAGTAAATAGTATCATTCCCAGAATCAACTCAAGATGTATTGAATGTTTTATAACAGTTCAATGGATTGTTGTTTATCAATTAAAAAAATTCAATGTAGCACAATAAGCAAATAAAACTTAGATTGACATGAAGGATATTTATTTAAATATTCAATTATATAACAAGAATGATTAAAAATGGACAAATAAAAAAGCACGTTTGTATAAGAAATTTATATAGTAAAAGTAAGATGTATCTTCATATCTTACATGAGTAATGGGAGAAAAACACCACAATGAAATAATTTTAACAAGGTAAACAAATTTCATTACAATAATAAAAAGTATTACTTTTAAATAAACTTAATATTTTGAAAAATAATTAAATAAGGCAACTGAATTAATGTAGTAGAAGATACTAATGAATATTTTTTCAGATATAAATATATTTGTGTAATAATATATTAATGTGCTTTTTTTTTTAATTAAAAAAGTTTTGAATTCCACATTTTCAGCATATTTGGTATTCTAGTAAAGTATATTTGGTGTTCTAGATCTGATTTTCTAAATCTTAGATAATATAAACTAAAGATAGAAACTATACATAATTTCTATCTTTACAATATTGCCTTTCAACTACGAATATTTATTCTTTTGGCAACTAAATGATTGAAGATTTTGTCAGTGGTTGATTTTAGTGCATTTTTGTTTTCTAAACATGTTCAAAACACCTAACCTTTATTTACTTGTTTGCATTTCCATTTTTAATTTAGCTACAAAGTTATATGAATTAGTTATTTAGTTTCAATTTTATCCTAATATAAAACTGGAAAAAGTGCCCGAGACATATTTTTTTGTAGAAAAGGAAGGATTCACTGAAGAAACTGGGTGTCGTATGTAGGAATAAGCTTTTTAAAGAAAGGTTGGGTTAAAATTCGTATGCCAAATTTCATTCTAGTAATTTTTTACTGAAAAATTCTAAATGATCTGGCTGATCTATTTTGAAGTTGATGAGAACCATATAAAGACTATTATTGATTCAGATCCTCATAGTATAACATATGGGATTGAAAAGAAACTAAAAAAAAACTAAGCAGCTTCCCTATTTCCAGAAGCTTAATTTATGGATCCAACACCAGCTTAATGAAATTCATTTGAGACAGTGCATTAGCATCAGTTATTTGCTTCTGAAATGCAACGGAAACAATTCAATTCTAAATTGACTGACTATTGGCACCAAAAAGGGGATAGTTTATAACATGTTAGGTGGGATTATAAAGGAAATATGCCCATTGAAATTTTACCAAGAAATTCAAATGATTAATCCAAACATGTACACTCAACCACTCGCCAAACTGAGAGATTCAGTGCAAGAAAAGCAACAAGAATCGGGAAAATGCATGGGTGTTATTTACTAGAATTACAATGCAAAGACCCATACTCTTTAGTCAGTTGCCAAATATTACTGGAAATAGTTTGAGATGTGTTGCTACCATCAACATCAGACAAAGCTTTAGACTACCATTTATTTTATTCCATGCAAAATTCACTAAATGGTAAAATTTTTAATGACACTGATATAAAATCACATTCAATTCAGTTTACTGTTGAAAAAACCCAGAAATTTTATGACACTGCCTGAAAGCTGACAACAGATCCTAGACAAAAGTAAATAGATAAGTTTTGAAATTTAAAATCCATAATCACTCAATTGCCAAGTAGTTAATCTCTTTTTAAATGATGATGAGTATACTTTAATGCAGAACAAAACTTCATTTTAGTTATGAAAAACTGATCAATCTTAAATATTAATAGGTATTGTAGATAAAGGAACTGAAAATAGGAGGAAAAAATATTTATAGATCAGCAAAAAGTTTAGTTAACTGTACAATGTTTTGAAAACACCATTCAAGTATAAGATCAGATTTTGAAACATGCATTTTAAGAAGCTTTAAAGGTAAATAACAGCTAGCATAAATGAAAAAAGAATGTAAATAGTAGCAGATTTAGACATTTTGCATAATGGGTTTTTTGGATAAGGCATGCATAAGATTCTCCTTTCAATAAACTGATCTATCTAATTTCAAATTAATTTAATATCATGCTAATAATTTGAACCTTTTTCTCTTTCAATAATATTTGTGAAAACAAATATATAGATCCATCATAGTGCAGCATCCATAATATGCACTGTTATTTCAAAAGATATTTAAAGCTTATAAATCCTGTAAAATTAAAACATAATTAAATCGACAGAAACCTGACCTATTATAAAAGAAGAAATAAAACTTAATATTTTATAGTTTATAAAAACATTTATCTAGCAACTAGAACTATTGCATTTTTTTAATTAACTTACCTACACCTCCTCAGAGCAGTGGCTCTATGAAGCAGCATAGCTAGAAATCTGCCATTGGATATAAAAGAAAACTTGTTTAGCCATTTAAATTTTCAAAAATTTAACCTCAGAATCTTCTAACTTGAATTTTCGGGACCAAAAACTTTACACGAGAACAATTATTACATCAGTGATGAATTCTACTTCTGAATGGAATTCAATGTTTTAAATTTGCGTAATCTCAGTTCAGATACAAAATGTAAAGATGAAGTTAGTAGCAATTCACAAAGCCTTAAAAAGTGAAAAGTTTGGTTCCATTGGAGTCAGACATTTTGTTCTAGTAAAAGTATACTTCAATTAAAGAAGTGTTTGAAAGTAAACAATTTTTAATATTCTTTTCAAATAAAATTCATACATAGGCAAGGATCGCATTAAGCCAATTGAAGTTTGAAACTGTAATTTTACTACTGAAAATAATTTGGGTAATAAAATATTAAGATTTTAGATATGATGTCAATTATTAGCATACTAAATATTTTTAAATTTAATTATGCATTACAGAAAAAGTTTTTATGATACAGGCTTTTACCACAAATTTGTTGACCTTAGTACTAACAAAATATATTTTATAGAGAAAAATTAAAAATTTATACAATACAAATAGCACACTAAGATTACATTTTTTTAACCACTCCTTAATACATTTAGCAGATTACAAAAGTAATTACTGTAAATGAAAGTCATAGAGGAAAAGATCTTAATAACTAATATATTTTGTAAATGTATTTGTATTGGGAATATTAATTTAAATAGACAAAGAGAATGTCACAAAATCAAATTAATAACCTACATATAACTCACATTTTAAAAAAAATTCTGAATCGCATAATCAAATTAAAATTAAGTGAAATTAAAAAAAAATTAATACCCTTCAATATTTGTTAATTTTTTTATTTATTCTACAAATATTCTTTGAATACAAACTTATATGCTTTGTTTTAAGAATTCTTTAAAATCATGTTTTTTAGTGCATTTTTTAAAAGTCCATGGATTAATTATATAATTCAAAACTATAATTTATAACAAATCACATAAATGTTAAAAATACTTTAACCTTACATTTTTAAAGAACCCATATGAAAAACTAACTTTTTATCTTTAAAAAAAAAAACTTCTTAATTATCAAAAACAAATAGCAGTTTGCTCAATTCTACATAATGCACTTAAAATGGATTACGACCCTACTCCTTTTGTTTAACTTCTGAGTTTATTAATGTCTTTCATATTTTTTTTTCTCCCTCGCTGGTTAAAGTTAAATGATATCTCAGTATACTGAAAATATAGTTAAAAAAAGTTTTGAATTAAACACAAGGAATAATTTCAATATTTAAAAATGAATTCATTAATAATAAAAGAAAAAAAAATCAATTAACAAAATACAAGAAAACATTTTTTTTATTGCATAATATTAGATAATGCTGTGGTTTAATTTACAGATGAAAAAGAAAACATACATGAAGTTTAATAGTAATGGTATTTAATTCATCATGGATCTGCCTCAGGAGTAAAATCTGCATCCTCACTTCCCTGTTGTTCCTCTGAAGCAGAATTATTTTTTGACTTATTGAAATGTAGCCGAATGTGTCTAATCTGATTACTCTTGTAACTAAAACATTTGAAGCATACTTTGCAAGTATATGGTTTTTCTTTAGAGTGAACCCGCAGATGAGTTTTTAAGTCATACTGTCTTTTGTAACTTTTTTGGCATATGACACAAACATGACAATTTTCTATTGAATGTTGATTAATCAAATGTCCATTTAGTAGTTCTTTACTGTCAAATTGCTCATTACATACTTTACAAACCTGAACTATTCTTTCAGCAGTAGGATGGCGTCTTTTATAATGTCGTCGATAATTACTTGAATTATTAAATTTCATTCCACAAATAGGACAAACATATGGTTTGATTCCTGAATGAGTTCGCATGTGTAATTGTAAATCATGTTGCCTGACGGCTGTTTTGCCACAAATGTGACAACTAAATGGTCTTTCTCCAGTATGTGTACGCATATGAATGGCTAAATGACCTCTTGATGCAACCAATAAGTTACATCTGTAGCACCTGTATTTCCATTTCTTTCTTTTTATGGAAACTCCACCATTTATAGCTTCTTCATTGTCTGGTCCAGTTTTTGAAAAATATATTGTTCTTATAACAGAAGAATTTCCTACAATGGCAGAAAACAAACTATATAGCGATAATTACTTTATAAATCTATATAAATAAATCATTTAACAATTTTTCTCCTTATTAAATAATTTTAGCTTTTTAAAGTTTGAAATAAATCATAATAACAGTATTATATATTACAAAACAACAAACTCAATCAAAACATAATCTTTTAAAGAAATTGTATTAAAACTTGTGCAAGCCCTTGAAAATTGATTATCATTAATATAATTGCATAGTCAAGTTAATGCTTTGCAACTCAAAATAATAATAATAATTTTAAATATATATCAGGTAAAGTGCCATTTATCAATAAAAATTTTATGACAAAGAGTTACAAAAATAAAAATTACTATGTTCTGATAATAAACTGCACATGGATTATTGAATTATAAGTGCAACATGGCAATAATTACTTGAATGTTAATTTTAAATTTCTTATCTTGATAATAAAATAGAATTTACACCAGAAGTACTAAAAATATTCTTTGGTTAACAAATATATTAATCTTACTTTAGTTTGGTGCTTAAATTTCAAGCACAATATATCTATCTATCTATTGGTTTAATTTTCTTAAGTTTCCTCAAACATTTTCTTCATTTTTAAAAATATTGCATTAAGCTTCTCCTTATTGCCCAAATTGTTTATATATCCTAGTTTAATTATTAATAGGGACCTTAAACAATCATAATTATATTTAATAGATAATAATCATAACGTATATAATATATAAACAAAATATTGTTATGAAATGACAAATATAAGAAGGGGAATATTTTACAAATAATAATAGTAACATTGTAACTGTTTAAAAATCTAATTTCCTTTACAGAAAATAAATTTACTGTTTACAGATGGAGTTACTGCATTTTTCTCCATTTTACTAAATGAGATATTGTATTTTCAAAACATACAATAAATCAACTGCAAAGCAGCCACTCCCTCCCCTTCCCAATTCCAAGATAGATAGGACTTTGCAGCCTTTTTACGGTCCTGAAACCTTTACAGATATAAAGTCAAAATGCAAACATGTTTGGATAGCTACTACTAGATGCTAATTTTATTCCAACTATTATTATTATTAGATGCTCACTTCACAAACATATAAATAATGTCAAAGAAAAATGAAAATCAAAAATCTTTTTCTTCTTCTCCTCCTACAATAATGGATGTACATTTCAAACAATTTTTTCAAAAATCTAAGGAAGATGAGTATTTTTCGAGGGTTCAGATTACAGCAAAATAAAAATAAAGAATCTTTCTAGTAGGAAGTTGGTTTTAAGGAAGAAGTAAAATAATACTACTAAAAAATCCACAAAGTTAACATCTGCAGTAATATTCTTTAAGTGCAGTAATTAAGCAAAGCTTTCTAAACTTATATAAATAAATGTTGAGAGGGTAAAGAGAATCTAGACTGTGATGAATTAAAATAATTTAAGGTATCTTTATATTCTTTCCTTTTAATAATAAAATTAATCTAAATGTTATGTAGTATTTGCTATTCAAAATTAACACCAAAAATTAAATATTTTTACATTGTAGAATAACAGCAAATACATAGCTTAAAAATATCCTAGGAGTTCATTTACTGATTTTTATCAATTCTACATAAATAAAATTCCACAGTTTCAATGAAAATATAACAAATTATTATACTTTTGTATGCAGCAACTAAAGATTTTCAAACAGTATTAATGAAATCCCCATTAGAGTATCCAAATATCTTTTCTTGCTGATAATTTACAAATTGTGTTCTTTTATCATTATGATGATTTACAGAAAAGCTTAAGAATATTATACAAAGATGACAATTTTCAAGCAACAAATTATTTTAATCATAACTATGATTTGCATACATATTTAATATATATCATTGTAGAGAATATTAGGTTTTACTCATATAATGCAAATTTATATAACATTTGCAATGTTCAGATAAAAAATACTTATAAATACATAATGCTTTCATTCAGTTTGAGAGGTAACATGACAATTTTCTTCTGTCAGGCCCACTGAACTTAGGTAATTAAGCAAGTCTACAGTATAGTAATATATTTCTAGAAACCATTCTAGAAATAAATTTTTGGTACTTGGTCAGTATAAAGCAATAAAATTTATCAAAACCAATGGCAAATTTTTGTACGAAATAGAGCTTTCTCAGAACATACTTTGTATATGAAAAACAAAGCAATGATATATGGCAGAAAATTATCTAAAAACAGCACTTCCTACAAATATTCAAAAAATTTTATTTTTGAATTTTTCCCAAAAGAAATCATTGTTCTAATATTTATAAGAATATTCATTATTTGCGGATTGTTTAATTTTAAATATTATTCCAAAATTTAATAGATGGGGACAGAAAAAATTACCATATATATATATATATATTATAGCATTTGATAGACTGTATAAAACAGAAACCGTTAATTAAAGATATCTGGTAAAAATTAAAAGACCCATCAAGTAAAATTGTGCACATTTATATTTTATTGCTAAATAAAATAGCAAATTCATATATAGTACAAAATATTAATGAAAAAAATTGCAAAAAAAAAAATTACTAAAAAGTTGAAAAAATAAAATTATTTACCTATCTAGTAATATTTATAAAATTAATTTCTAATTAATATACTGCAATAACTAAAACTGTGACCTTAAAAGCCTTAAATTTAATTATGACACGACAGATAAAATTCAAGAAGGAAACATAACAGATGTGATTGACATAAAAGATCACATTCGTTTATCTCAATTGCATATGGCGAGATAATAAGGAAGAGGTGAGTGGCATTTTAAACAGGGCAAATTATGCAGAAGGAAGGAAGCCAATGGACGACTGCCAACTTTTCAACTGATTTGTGAATAGGGCTAATTTATTTTAGCATATATTAATACTTCTTTACGTGTACAGTGAACTTTTAAAGCTCTGGCAATAGTTTTGAAAGCTGTCTGATAATTCACGTTTCATAAATATTTGAATTTATGGCACAGATCTGAGATTACTACAGAGTAATTTTTAAGTATATTTAATTTCATTATTGATTTTATGTAAATTAAAACATATTTTGGTATTATCATTTCAATAATGGTTGAAATTTGAAAAACAGGAAGTATTGGCAAAATAAATTAGTAAATACTGCAATATTCAAGACATCACAAAACTTGCAACGGTAAGTTCTAGAAATATTCATAATATGAGTACAAAAACCCATAGAAATTCCTTTCTTTTTGTCCTGCATGTTTGCACATGCTAAGCCAATAAAAATGTAACTGAATCAAAGTACTAATGATTTGTTTTAATGTTCTATTTATAAAATAATATCTTTTTTTAATAATTAAATAATTATATATATATATATATATATATATATATATATATATATATATGCATGCATAAAATTAAACTTATAAATTTTCAAGATGAAATTATATTTAAAATTTCCAGAATCTCAAAATATTGCACAAGTCATATCAACTTTAAATTATAAAACTTCTGATAAATTACCTTGTGGCTGATAATCAACGGGTTCAAAACTTCCATTGCTTTCCTCATATAGATCTGGATGAGAAGATATACTAGATTGGTCCATCATCATTGGATCTTCAATATCATGTGAGGAACCAGGAATTGGAGATATGGATGGATCTGATTCAATAAGTTCAGACTTAATATCTAAAAGAATTAAAAGAAAATAATTTGAAGTTATTTAGAGAGCAAACATTTCCAGTCTTGAGATTAATTACATTTTCTTAAGTTTTTCCAGAAAGCTGTTTGCACCCGCTGTAGTAAATAAAAAATAATATTTGAATATGATAAATTAATGTACAATAATAATAATTATTTTCCGAGAAAAAAATATTTATTTTTTTTTAATTTTATCTATTTTTAACACATGGCCACATGATTATGAGCCATGTAAGATTCCAAAAGTCTTAAATCCCCATCTATATGATATATCCTTCAATATTATATAATTTTATATCAGAATCTTTTGCAAAATAATTTCATTCAAAATTTCTAAATGAATATATTTAATTAAATTTTTATAAATGTATAACTAAACTATTATTTTATTCAATTTTTCTATTTATATTTAAACTTGGAGTGCTAGAAACATATATTAAAGAAATTACTTTTAGCTGGAATGGGAATTGTAAAGGACGGGAAAAATTCACAAAAGTAGATAAATTACAGTTTAAATATAACAAATTGTATTAAAAATCTACAAAAAGAGGATATTTGTAATCATTCTACTAACACATTAAATCAATCCTTAGATATACTATCAATGACAATAAGAAATTTTAATCTAAAGCATAAGATCAGATACTAGCACATAATCTAATTTAAATGACACACACACACACACACACACACACACACACACACACACACACACA